>OZJO01014175.1:0-23888 GCA_900406225.1 Acrobeloides nanus | reverse complement strand
GGGCCGAGAGGGGTGAGATCAAAAAATTTTTTCGACATAAAATTAATCAAACTCATATATGATCCATCCGAATACGTTTGTTTCAAAATAAACAATTTTTCCAATGTTGATTTTTAGAAATCCTGGCTACACCACTTCTCCTGCACCATCGGGACTAAACTTTTTTTTATATCTTGTCAGGAAATTTCCTATTAATTAAAATCAGTTGTTATAGAAGAAAAAGAAACAATTGGATAAAAAATTTTCATCCAACCAACAAAGAAGTTGAATAATTCCTTTTGTTCATTTTTGGCTATATTTATAGGCTTTATCATCGCCCACACAACGTCTTTATCTTAATTTTAATAACCTAAATTCTAACCGCACAAGTTCAGGAACTCTTTTATCGCTATGATTCAACTACACTTATCACTTTTCGAGAGTGTATTATGGCTTCACTTGAACACATCTGAGACATAAACAGGCACTCATTGGAAGAATACCATTTGTGTGTTAAATATGGCAGTGCCTTGATCTTAGAAAACTGTGTTATGTTTGTCTACTAGCAAAATTCTATTAGTGATGGAGAGGGGTGATAAAGAAAAGTAATAGAGAAAGTTTATTGAAAAGAGTTTTGTATGACCGTCTGGTACATACCCAAATGATATTTTTCATCATGAAATTTTTTTATTGACTCGAATCAACCACGGACATTTTTGACAAACAGAAATTTTAGTGATAATAAAGTGAGCAGACTCATTGAAAAACATTATCTTCTTAAGAACAAAAGACAAACTATAGTCTTTTTCACTGGAAACTCCCGAAGAATTGGCTAACTGTGGGTGGCAGTGGCGTAGCCAGGGCACATCAGACCAAATTAAGGGAGATTTAAAAAAACTTGTAATCGAAAATCTAAATTCTAGAAACGATTATTCAGGTGCTTAATATTCAAAATCTGGAAAAGAAATCGAGAATGGTCTATACAATGACGAGTTATGATCATTATCCCTTCCTTCTTAAAACCAAAATATACGACTGCATATATGTTACACGAAACGTGAAATAAAGTTAAAATTTTCTGATTTTCGTGCAATTTATATTTTTCGAGTTTTATTCCGATCCTACAGATTGAAAAAACAATAATTGGATTTTTTTTCCGATGATCAAGCTTATCAAAACATAATCGAAGTTCTTCGAACGTTTAACGCCTGGTGTCTACGACAGAAACCGAGTTGTCTGATGAAAAACTACAAGAAATCTGTTGCAAAGAATCGCATAACGTCTATTGGAAATGCTGCCAAACTGTTGTATTAGGAAAAGCTCTTGATTCAATTGGTGGTTTTGGAACAAGTACACTTGTGCATGCGATTGTTATGCATTTAGGCCCTTTCATCTGGAAGTATAAACTCGTAGGAACAGTTGCCGAAGAAGGCATTGAAGCTGTCCATTCGAAACTAGCCATCGAATTTCAGCGAAAGATTACAAGAATTCTTAACTCGTCATTGATATAGACCATTCTCGATTTCTTTTCCAGATTTTGAATATTAAGCATCTGAATAATCGTTTCTAGAATTTAGATTTTTCATTTCAAGTTTTTCACCCCTTGATCTAATGTGTACCGGATAATACCGGTACTACCGGTATTATGTACTAATATAAAACTCGAAAAAAATTTTAAATTTTTTATTGAATTTTTATTATTTTTTTCCAAATATAATGTACCTTATAAAGTAAGTATATAAAAATTTCAACAAGTTAGGTTTCCCTAAACTCGGTAAAATCCAAATTTATGTGTTTCATTTGTTACGATCTTTGATGATAACACGTTTGCCAGTTGAAGTCACAGCTAGTTGGTTCAAAGTCGTTTCAATCAACTCTTCACCATCTTTTATTTCGAACATAGATTGACCATCTTCAATGGCAATAATACCTTGTTCTTCTTCGAGAATCTTGATCATCTCAGTCTTGTCCTCAGCTGTCTTGCAAGCTTGCAACATTTTTAGCATTGTTAAGGCATACTAAACATAGTTATTTGATTTATTTTTACATTAGACTAGAAAATTTTTGGTATATAACGTTTTTTCAAAAATGTCAGCTACCTGGCGAAGTGAATAAGGAAGCAGCCCGTCCGATCTGGCAAGTTAAGCAACGTTGTGCCCACAGGTTCAATCACACTAGGGCAAAAATTTTGATCTACAAAAACTTTTCTTACAAACAATGGAACAAAAATTTTTTGCTCCATTCTTGGTAAGAAAAGTTTTTTATATATCGAAATTTTCGCCCTTATGAGATCGAACCTGCCCAACATTGCTTAACTTGCCAGATCGGACGGGCGACTTCCTTATCCACTTAGCCAAGTAGCCGACATTTATAGTACAGCTTGAAAAATGATATAGATAGATATTCATGGCTTGGGCCCCACAGAAGTTGATCCTACTTGAATATTTATGTTCTTACTTTGTCGAATGCATAATATCGATGATATTCATTGTTATGCTCATTTGCTTTAGGTTTGACTTGGTGAGCTTTTTTGGCGACACCACCAACTTGAGCTGAAGTTTGGGCTTGTTTACTAGGACCTCGAGGACGGCCAATAGTCCCCTTTTTTGACCCTTCGCCCTTTGTTGGAAGTTTGAGGATCTTCACCAACTTGATTACACGACCTTTTATTAATCGTTGGATATTTGGCCTATTGAATGGAATTTGTGGAGAGTGCACATTTTGAGCTGGTGAAATCGGACTGTGTAGAAACGGGTCATTTGGAATGCTTCTAGGTGATCCAGAAAACCAAGAGGTTGGGGATAATGAAGAGGATGTATTAAATGAAAGGCCTTCATAATGGGGATCATTGTCTTCTGGATGTACAAAAGAATATGTGTTGTCAAAATTGTCTACCATGTGGGCCCAATCTGCTGAATCATAAGCGGGTTGCGGAGAGAATTGATTACAAGCGCTCATATCTAAAATCATTTTTGAACTCATCAAAAATAAGATGAAAAAATGTTCAAAAAGAAGTGGTTTTGAATAAAAGGGCTTAAGCTTAGGCTTGAGCTTAGGCTTAGATTTGGGCTTAGATATATTTGTATAGAAATTCTTACTTGGATTATTGGTTAACAATGTTTGCGCCGACGGTAATCTTGGCGAATCCATTGGAAACATATTTTGACATTGTTGCATAACATTGGTGCTCAAAATATTGGATTCCATATGTTGAAAATATGGAGAATAATCTTGTGGAGAAATGGAGTTTTCACCACTCATTGCCATATTAGAATCAGTTTGCCAATTTAAGTTAGACACTTGAAGCACTGGCTGTTGATATTCTGGTGCCTGTGTTGGTGCATAATTTCTCCGTGTAGCATAAAAGTGGTGCGAGCTAGAGGGGTAGTTGTGTGAGTAAGTAGTAGAATTTTGATAGTTTCGATTCTCAAACATTTTCTAAAAAATCATTCGATTTTCGCGTCAATACACCAACTCCATTCCCTGAATCAGGGTCAAGGAAGCATTTTCATGCTTCGAGAATGCGCGCAATCGATTCAAGGTGGTGGCAAGGGTCAAAATTAAAATTTTTTGCCAATCAATTCAGATCGTCGAGCGCTTCAAGATGAATACCAAATCATGGGTTTTTGAGGGTTTCGCCAAAAAATTTTTGCTCCATAAAAAAACTTTTATTAAATCAAAATTGTTGCCCTAGTGGGATCGAACTTGCGGGCCCAACGTTGCTTAACTTGCCAGATCGGATAGGTGGCTTCATTATATAATTACTTATGGGTCATTTTTAGTCAAAAAATTTGAAAATAAAAATACAAAAAAGTCTAAGAAAATGTTCAAAAATAAGTTAAAGTTGAAATGACTTTTGCATATCTCACCTCCTTATATACTGGAATTTTTGCACCATCATTTAACCATTGTCCGATTATTGCAACAGTTACTATTTTTGTCATATGCGTTCAAAAAGAATTAATCATCTTCTCTTGCCAGTTAATTTTCGACTGTGCGTTCGATTTGCATCGCTCGCTTGTGTAAAGAAACCATTTGACTAGTGTTCAAAGTGGTGGCCAGCATGTGAAATAATGCACGTTGGCACGGTGTTCAAAAGTTTGACTAAAAGTGGAAAATCATAAAAAATTTTAACTGCTTATTTTTAATCGCAAAAGACTTTTTAATAAAAATTGACAAAAATTTTCACTGCTCCAAGTTTTTCTTTCAAATAGTATTAAAAAAATTTTTTAAACTGCTACAGGGTGTCCGACATAACGTTACACTAACTTTGATCAAACATATTTTTTGATCCATAAAAGATTTTTTGATGCGGTTTTTTTAAATGGAGACAAGATAATTTTGGACAACTTATAGAAGACACCATCGAAATTTGCTTATTATATTTTTTTTAACTTTGAACGTGAATTTTACATTATTCCCATGCTCCAAATTTTTTCATTTGTGAATATTTAGAAAGAGTAAATTTTTTTCTATAAAATTGTTAAAAAATATTTTTAAATTTATTTCGTTAATTTTTGCTAATAATATACTAGGATTTATATACCATTGTTAAAAACTCTAATAATTGGCTTTATGGCGCAGTGGTAGAGCGTCATTCACTAGACCTAACATATCTAGGGTTCGATTCCCATCTGAGTAGAATTGATTTTTTCAACTTTTTATATCATGAATTAAAAAATTTTTTTGACAATTATATAGGAAAAAATTTACTCTTTCTGAATATGTATTTTACAAGTAAAAATAAGCCATTTCCAACAATTTTTATGATTTTTTATTTTTAGTCAAACTTTTGAGTGTCATGCATTGGAGGGAATTGAAAAAGGAATCATCAAGCAAGCAACTTTTTTTGCTCTTTTTCATCCAACGTGCCTTTGGTTTTGTTTTGATAGAGGATGAAGAAGAAAAAATTTTTGGCTGAACGCCAATCGAGTTATTGATGATCGTTTTCACAAGCAAAATAATTGCACACACGTGGGAATAAAACAAGTATGTACATTTTCAAAAAAATTTAAGAAGGGATCTTGGAAAATAAAATAAAATTTAAATAATTGGTTAAAAAATCTTTTCTCTTTTTTGAAGGATACATGACTAAAGAGGAAAAAGGTGCAGGCAAGGGGGTTATAATTTTAAAAAATTCACCATCAACTCATCTCGCCAAGATGAGTTGATGGCGAATCCATTTTGCATTAATGGAGGTCTAAATCTGAGTAAAAAGTAAACAAATTGTTGAAAATCATCCAAGTTTTTCACCATCTCTAAGGCGCAAATTGACTTACAAGAACTACCACAGCTATTAGAATCACCACCACCAGCTATACACACTGAGTAGCAAGCTAAGAGGTATGTGGTTTAAAGAAACAGGGAAATAGAATGGACCGCTCTCTAATTCAATCATAAAATTCATGAAATTTGGAACATGTTTTGGCTTTTACAGAAAATTCTGAATCACTAATTTTTTTACTTTTTTGCTAAAATTGGAGAAGAACGAAATTTTAAAAATGAGTCGTGCCTTTCGACTCAGCTCGTCGAGACGATTAGAATGAATATCATATCACGGGGGTTTTCATCCTGAACCCATGGCCGAGTGGCTATTGTTATGAAAATCATCAACTTTGTAACATTGTTTAATTTTTCAATGAATCAATTTTTACATCTCGTTATTTTCAGTGTATCTATATTTGGACTGTGCTTTGATTTTTCCTCTTACCATCACTACCCACGTGTCTTGACAGTTCAAAGTCTCAAGAAAACCCTTATCAGTTATTATGCTTGTAAAAAATTATTATAGACATACACATACTACATACATAAAAAGACCCAGTTCTGCATCTCCTCCCACACAGAAAACCCTAAAAAATGAAGAACCCCCAACTAGTACCGTAATTTTCCAGATTTGGAGGGTGGGGGAATTTTTTTGTAAAAAATCAAGTTTGGAGGCTCTGTTTGTCAAATACCATTTCTTTACTAATATAAAATTTTTATTTAAAAATATAAAAAGTACAATTCCCGACATACTCATAATACCCAAAATATTATACAAATTTATGAAAATTTAAAAAAGACAGAAAAGTTCACAATTGTATCAAACTTAACAAAAAAAAATAGTCCAAATTTTACGAAAATGAGATTCGATTTGAGATCTTACAGGGTGGCGCAAAAAAAGTTCCATTTTACATTTTTTTCATGAATTTTGGGCCCAAACTTTTTTCCTAAAAATTATCCTATTAGGGGTAATTCGATGCGGGGAATCGATTGCGCGAATTTTCAAACCATGAAATACTTCCCCAACCTTATGGGTAAATTAGATTTTTGCGAAAAATGACCATTTTCGCTTCAAAAACACGATTTTTCCTGTATCAGGATCAAGGAAGCATTTTTAAAGTTCGCGAATGCTCGCAATCGATTCCCCGCATCGAATTACTCCTAATAGGATCGTTTAGGAAAAAATATTTGGGTTCAAAATTTATGACAAAAATATTAAAATGGAACTTTTTTGCGCCGCCCTATAGAATCACTAGGAATGTTAGAAAGTAACAAAAAAGGCAATCTGGCAAAAACAAGTGAGCATAAAAACCCAATAAACAATATTTCTATGGAAAAACATCAATGAACTATACTCCTATATAAAGAAGATTTTTGCCCAAAGTATGTTCTATAAACCTATATCACATGACTTGGTGAAAAAATGGAGATTTTCTCTTAAACGGGAGCAGCAACGGCTGGTACACAGATTCCAGCACATCCCGTCGCACATCCAGAGATTGCAGTGGGGACTGCGGCAGGGGCAGCAGCTACTGCGACTCCACCAGTTGCCACAGTAGCTCCAGCTCCAATGGCACCGGCTCCACCAAGACAGATTGCCATGCAAGCTAAAAAAATTTGTTGAGCTCATCAGTAAGAAGAAAAAATGGTCAAAAGGAAGTGGTTTAGAATAAAGAGGTTTAGGATGGGGTTAGGCTTGCGCTTAAGCTTAGGCTTAAGCTTAGGCTTAAGTTGCCTTCCTTGCTTCGTGCCTATGCTTAGCCTTAGGCTTAACTCTATTCTTACTAAATATTATATCCACTCTTACCTGCATAGCAGCCCCCATATGCCAACACTAATCCATCAACAGGCCTCAACATAACCACCAAAACCGCCACACAGAGAGCAAAATAGACAACAGCCTTCATCTTCGGAAGTTCTCGACTCGACTAACAGCGAAAACTTATATGAAGAAGATGCTTAGTGTAGCTAATCAAATTAAGAATGAAAGCAGCAAGGTGGTAATTATAATCGAACCACGATAATCGTAATTATCTAGTTGAAGAGTGGTTGTTTCCGTCAAAGGTTAGCTATTTAGTTGAAATGTGCGTGGAAATGTCGAAGTGGGCGCCTAATAACATATTATATAAACTTTGTATATGAGCGAAAATTTAAGTACAGTCTAGGAAAACGAAGGTCATAAGTTTTGGCGTCAAAAAAAAGTTTAGTCTAGAAAGACAATTATGGGCTTAAAATAGACATGTAAAATTTAGGGGTAGAAAAAATGCCATAGTTACCGTATGTTGAAATAAACGTTTTATACCCTAGTTAAGCCTAATTTGTACCCCCTTCAAGGAAGATAAATACCAATCGTCTTACTTTCAGGAAAAGGCTGACTCCCGCCCCTCAACAACTATAGCCGACGATTATGGCTTGAAAAAGTTTAAAGGTTTAAGCTCGAACATGTAAACACTAATTTATACTTGTAAAAAATTTAATAATTTAATAAAAAAAATTTAAAAATTAAAAAAATTTTTTTGTAGCTAAAAAAATTGATTTTTATAATTTAAAGCCTACTAGACCTCAAATTAGGATTCAGTATCGTGGAAAACCTTTAAACGACACTATGATACAAAATTCGATTTTGAAGAGATCCTGATTTTCAGGCAACAATTTGTGTATTGACACGAAAATTTGAAAACGTCAATTTTGATCCAAAACATATCTTGATGGGTGTAGTTTAGAGGCTTTCGGCTATGCTGAACACGATTGTGAAATTATTTTTTAAATTTGAAATTTCTGGTCATCCAACCAACAAAAAAGTAATAATTCCTTTTTTTCATTTTTGACTATATTTCTAGGGCTTTCTGAGCCATCGTCGCCCACCACTTTATTGCCTTTATCTAATTTTAATTATCTAAATTCTAACCGCAACAAGCTCAGGATCTTTTTATTATCGTTATGATTCAACTGATACAGATCTTTTATCACTTTTCGAGAGTGTGTTTTCACAAGCAAATGGCTTCACATGAATAAATCTGACTCACATACAATCACTTGCTGGGAGAATATCATTGCGTGTGCAAATATGGCAGCGTCCTGGCCTTCCTGGAAAAATGTGTTATGTTAGTCAGCTCGCAAAATTTTTTAGTGTGATAGAGAAGGGGGTGATAAAGAAAAATGGTAAATAAATTTGTTGAAAAGAGTTTTGTATAACCGTCTGGCATATATCTATCAGCGTTTAGCACAGTGGACCGTTTTTTATTGATTCGAATAACGACGGACATTGCGGAAAGTTGACTGATAATCAAAATTACAGGGTGTAACAAAAAATTTGGGCTATTTGAAATTTTCGTTTTATACAAAATAAACCGTCGCAGAGATCATTTTTGGGGGTTTTTCTATGCGAGGAATCGATTGCAAGTGGTTTCGAGACAACCACACAAGTATAAGACTCTGATTCAAGGGATCAACCTTAAGTGTTGAAGAGATAATTCATATAAAATTGAAAATTTTGTCAAAAATCGACTATTTCCTTAAAAATTGACAAAATTCATCAAAAATTGAAAATTTTGGCTCTATATCAGTTTAGGGGTCCTTTCAACTTTTAGGGCAAATAGACTTTTAGGGGTCCAAGTAATAGTTTAAAGGTCCGATCAAATTTTGTGTATATTGTAGACTTAGGCCTATCTTAGGCTTAGGTTTAGGCTTAGGCCTAGGCTTAGGCCTAGGCCTAGGCCTAGGCCTAGACTTAGGCTTAGGTCTAGGCTTAGACTGCCTAATCCTAGGCTTAGTCTAAGTCTAGCTTCGTTCAAGATCGGTCTTGAACGAAGATTGTTCGTGGAACCATTTCTTTTTTGGGTCACTTTAGGGGGTGCATTCTATTGTGACCTAAAGTCAAGTCTTACCGTTTTATGGTTAATTTCTATTTGTGTAGTTTATATTAATTTTTTAAATATAATATTACATTTTACAAACATTGAACCCTTAAAAGTTGAAAGGATCCCTAAACTGCACTAGAGCCAAAATTTTTGATGGGCTAGTGTTTTCATGCCTCAGGAATGCGCACAGTCGATTCCTCGCATAGAAAACCCTCCAAAAATGATCTCTTCGACGGTTTATTTTGTGTAAAAACGAAAATTCAATTAAGTCAAACATTTTTGTTACACCCTGTACAGATTCATTGAAAACATGAATTTTTTTATCAATAACTGACAAGAAAATATAGTCTGTTTCACTAGAAGCCTCTGAAAAAGTTCCAAAAATTGACAAATTCGTCAAAAATTGAAAAGTTCCTGAAATTTTGAAAAATTCCTTAAAATCGAAAAATTCATCAAAAATTGAAAATTCATATAAAATTGATAAATTCGTTAAAAATTGAAAATTTTGTCAAAAATCGAAAAATTCGTCAAAAATTGAACAATTCGTAAAAATTTGTCAAAAATTGAAAAAATCGAAACATTCATAAAAAATTGAAAACTTGATCAAATATTGAAATTGATAAAAATTGAAAAATTCCTTAAAAATCGAAACAAAAAATTTTAATCGGAATTCGTCAAGAATTGAAAAATTCATAAAAAATTGAACTCTTAGCTTGCTACTCGGCGTGTGTAGCTAAATGGAACACTTCGTAAAAATTTGTCAAAAATTGAAAAATTCGTTAAACTCATTTTTTCTTTTAAGACACATATTTTCTTTCTATTTTTCCTACCAGACTGGTCCTTTAAGAAACTTAAATTCAACTGCTCTTTCAAAAATTTGTTTCGAATTTTTTATACGAGCTTATGCATATGTACCACCATGTCGCAATCGCGTGAGTAAATTTTGTGAGTATGGCAGAAATAGTGATTCTTCCATTTAGCCATATGATTTTCCTTCTCTAGCATTTTTGCACACTCATATTTTCTTTCTTGTGATGCAAATCATCATCTTTGCACCATTGTTTACTTTTTCAATGAATCAATTTTTACATCTCGTTATTTTCAGTTCATCCATATTTTGATTGTGCTTTGATTTTTCCTCTTTCCATCACCACCTACGACAGTTCAAAGTCTCAAGAAAACCCTTATCAGTTATTATGCTTTAAAAAAATAGTTATATACATACTACATACATAAAAAAATCCAGTTCTGCACCTACTCCCACACAGAAAACCCTAAAAAATGAATAACCCCCAACTAGCACCGTAATTTTGGTCCAGATTTGGAGGGTGGGGAGGATTTTTTGCAAAAATCAAGTTTGGGGAGGGGGAATTTTTGGTAATTTTTTAAAAAAATTACATTTTTCTTCACTAATTTTAAAAAAATTTTCAGGTTGGGGAGGGGGGTGGGTTCTCCCCCACATAATTACCCTATCTATACAATCTACCTCGAAAGGGAGCGACGTGCCTTGTGTGGGTGGAGCGTATAATTTTTATTAAAAATCTCCAAAATTTTCCAAAAATGAACTTATTCCCATTTTTCACCAAAAACGACCAAAATTTCCCAATTTTTCACCAAAACTGAGCAAAACATACGCTAAAAACGGATGAATTTTTATGAAAAGAGAAAATTTTGTACATTTTTAGTGAAAAATTGATTATTTTTGGGCATTTTTGGTGCTGGAGGACCATTAGGATTTTAAAAAAATTCAATCATTTTGGGCACACAAGGGGAACCATTAGGATAATTTTTTCATCTTTATGAATTCGGGGAGGAGCAGACTCCCCTGTTGGTGCTATAGTCCGTATCAGCTGGAGTGAAACAAGTTAACGCACCATAGCAAAGTGGATAAGGAAGCCGCCCGACCGATCTGGCAAGTAAAGCTATGTTCGGTCCTCAGGTTCGATCGCACTAGAGCAAAAGATATTTACATATTTATTGAAATTTTAATTTAATTTATTACTATGAAATAGTGACTACAAAACATCATTATCATTAGGCACTATATCACAAAAATTCAATATAATGAATAGAGAAATATAGATATGAGAAAGAAAAATAGCGTTAAAAAAGATAGGAAAGAAAAATAGGAAAGAAAAAGGGAAAGAATGAGAAAATTCCGATTATATTAAAGCTTATACAAGTGTACCCCCCCCCTTTAAAATTGTTCATATAGGTCTGTTAAGCTCTACTAAATTAAGTTTAATGATATTGCTTTTAAAAATGGTGGGTGTCGGTGCATTTTGAATTTCAGGCGGAAGTTTTGTAAACAAAGTAGCTGTTTTAAACAAAAAGAAGTTTTTGTGATATGAATTGGAACTTGGTGTAAACTGTAACTTAAATTTAATACCTCTAGTACTTTTTTTTACCCACGAAAATTTAGTTTTAAGATTTAAGTTGATTTTTTTATTAATGATATTATAAAACAAAACTAGGTCTGTTACTAATCTTCGAAATTCAAGTGATTTAAGTCCAAGTTTTTTTAAACGTTCTTCATAACTAGGTATATTATTAAACGTTATTCCAAAACTTCGAATAAGAATGGTCCGAGTTGCCTTTCTTTGAATCCTCTCCATTTTATCAATGTCCTTGCGTAAATGTGGATTAAAAATGCTAGAAGAGGATTCAAGGATAGGTCTAACATAGGTTGTGTACATCCTTATTAAAAATTTAGGATCATTAGATCGTAAGCATTTGAGTAATAAATAAAGCCTAGAGTTAGCCTTGGAACAGAGCAGAGAAATATGATTCGACCATTTTAGAGTAGAATTAACAAAAATTCCTAAATCTCTGACACTATCCTCGGCTACTGGCAGTAGTTTACGATTTAATGAGTACGGATATTGTGTATTATTTTTACCTAGATACAGAACCTCACATTTAGTTTCCGATAAAGTTAATCCGTTAGTTTTGCACCAGAAAGAAAGAACTCTTATAAATTCCAACAAGAAATCTGTTTGTCAAATACCATTTTTTACTAATATAAAATTTTTATTTAAAAATATAAAAAGTACAATTCCCCACATACTCATAATAACCAAAATATTATACAAATTTATGAAAATTTCAAAAAGACAGAAAAGTTCACAATCGTATCAAACTTAACAAAAAAAGAGTCCTAATTTTACGGAAATGAGATTCGATTTGAGATCTTACAGGGTGGCGCAAAAAAAGTTCCATTTTAAATTTTTTTTAAATGAATTTTGGACCCAAAGCTTCACGATTTTCTTTGAATCAGGGTCAAGGAAGCATTTTCAAAATTCGGGAATGAGTGCAATCGATTCCCCGCATCAAATTACCCCTAATAGGGTTGTTTTTAGGAAAAAATATTTCAAAATTTATGACAAAAATGTTAAAATATAACTTTTTTGTACCACCCTGTAGAATCACTATGAATTTTAGAAAGTATACAAAAAAGGCAGTTTAGCAAAAACAAATGAGCATAAAAACCCAATAAACAATATTTATATAGAAAAACACCAATGAGCTATACTCCTCTAGAAAGAAGATTTTCGCCCATGGTATTTTCTGTAAACCTATATCACATGACTTAGTGAAAAATGGGGATTTTTCTCTTAAACGGGAGCAGCGGCGGCTGGTACACAGATTCCAGCACATGACGTCGCACATCCAGAGATTGCAGTGGGGACTGCGGCAGGGGCAGCAGCTGTTGCGATTCCACCAGTTGCCACAGCAGCTCCAGCTCCAATGGCACCGGCTCCACCAAGACAGATTGCCATGCAAGCTAAAAAAATTTTTTGAGCTCATCAGTAAGAAGAATAAATGTTCAAAAGGAAGTGGTATTGAATGAAGAGGCTTACGTTTAGGCTTAAGCTTAGACTTAGGTTTAAGCTTAGGCTTAGACTTAAGCTTAGGCTTAAGCTTAGGCTTAAGCTTAGGCTTGAGCTTAAGCTTAGGCTTAAGCTTAGGCTTAAGCTTAGGCTTAAGCTTAGGCTTAAGCTTAGGCTTAAGCTTTGGCTTAGGCTTAAGCTTAGGCTTAATGTTTTAGGCTACAGAATATTATATCTATTCTTACCTGCATAGCAGCCCCCATATGCCAACACTAATCCATCAACAGGCCTCAACATAACCACCAAAACCGCCACGCTGAGAGCTAAATAGACAACAGCCTTCATCTTCAGAAGTTCTCGACTCGACTAACACCGAAAACTTATACGGAGATGTTCTGTGTAGCTAATAAAATTAAGCACGAAAGCAGCAAGGTAACAATTACAATTGAACCACGATAATCGTAATTATCTAGTTGAAGAGTAGTTGTTCTTGTTAAAGGTTAGATACTTAATTTGAATATGCTTGTAAATGTCAAAGTGGGCGCCTAAATATGACTTCCGCTCCAAATACTGGAGTCAACAATTATGGTTTGAAAAGTGTAAAGTTTTGAGCTTGAACATGTAGGCCCTAATATATACTTATTAACGAGTTTTTGTATCAATACACAAATTTTAGCCTGAAAATCAGGGTTTTTGTCAAACTTGAGTTTTTTCCAATTAATGGGTGTCGTTTAGAGCTTTCCAGGTATGCTGAATCCGGTCTTATTTATATTTTTTTGAAATTTCTGTAAGAAACAACGCCCTCCCCCAATTTGACTAAAAGAACCAATACAGCGCATCAAAGAGGAAAATAGGCAAGCAAGGGTCAGAATTTAAAAAAAATGTCGCCAGTCGTCTCAGCTCGCCGAGTGCCTCAAAACGAGTACCATATCACGGATGTTTTGTAGTTCGACCCATGGTCGATTGGCTAACGTTTTCGGTCTTCACACATAAGAGCGCAAACACAGTTGCACAACCCCGGTAAAATTCGACCGGGAGTGGGTCATGAGATGGGGAGGGGACAGATCATGGGGTGGAAGGGTGTAGGTCATCAGTCCCCGGCGCCGGGAACCAATGACTTTCTAAAAAAAGGTCGCCAAACTGCGGAGTGGGGTGGGTCATAAAAACAAAAATTTTGGACCGGGGTCTGTGCACCTGTGAGCGCAAACGCTGAAGGAAATTCGAAATTTTAATATCGAGTCTCGCCATTCGACTCAGCTCAACGAAGCGAGTAAAATGAGATTTCGACGCGAGTGAAACGAGATTCACATGGCCGAGTGGTTAGTTTGCCAGGATTTGCACTTATAGGTCTTGGATTCGAATCCCGCATCAAAAATTGGTGTTTTGGCGCACCGAGGGGGAGGGGGGCGGGAGTACAAGTTTGGTTCAGACTCTGAATCATACTTTCATTCTCTCCCCCTCGGCGCACCAAAATACCAATTTTTGACGCGGGATTCTAACCCGAGACCTATAAGTGAAATTCAGGCACACTAACCACTCGGCCATGTGAATTGTTATTGCACATAATAAATTGTTTATATAAAATTTTCAATATATACAACAATGAAAAAAAGTTAGCTCCATGATGTTATCAAAATGAGGCAAAAGATTCATCCAATCCATTTTGCATTAATGTCGGCCTAAATCTGAGTAAAGGATAACCAAGTTGTAGAAAAACATCATAGTTTTCCACCATATCTTCTCCACGACAAATTGACTCACAAGCACTACCACAGCTACTAGAATCACCACCATTAGCTACACACGCCGAGTAGCAAGCTAAGAGGTATGTAAAAAATTGACATTTAAAGGGTAATTTCACTAGACAAAAAACTTAATCGCATCTGAAAATTCATGAAATGTAGAGCATTTTTTGTTTTTACAGTAAATTCTGAGTCGCTAAAGACTTTTAAAAATATTATCGTTTGGATTTGGCAATTTTTGAATCTCATATGCAAGTTTTCGTTGTAATAAATAACTTTTTTAATTTTTGCATAAAATCACCCATTTTACAAGATGATCAAAAAAGGGACAATTTGCGATTTTTGAGCGATTTTTTCAAAAATTTTCAATTTATTCATTTTTCATCAAAATAACCTTATAGAGGCTTCTATGCGAGAAACCGATTGCACGCATTCTCGAAGCCTGAAAACGCTTCACTGACCCTGATTCAGGAAAACGGCTGGTGTATTGAAGCGAAATCTTTAAAAACTCTAATTTTCAAGAAAAGTTCATCGCACTAGGGGTTTTCCTAAGCGAGAAATCGATTGCGCGCATTGCTGAACCTTAGAAACGCTTCGCTTATCCTGATTCAAGGGATAGAGTAGTCTATTGAAGAGAAAATTGGCTAATTCATGTCAGGGAAGCGTTTTCAAGGTTTAACAATTCGCGCAATCGATTCTTAGCATAGAAAACCCTTAGAATCGTGGTTTTCTGCGTTAGTTCATTTTCGCTTCAATATACATACCCTTGAATCAGGATCGGGAAGCATTTTCATGATTCGAAAATGCGCGCAATTGATTCCCCGCATAAAATTACCACTATAGGATCATTTTCAGAAAAAAATGCTTAAACTTAGGCTTAGGACTAGGCTTAGGCTTAAGCTTAGGCTTAGACTTAGGCGTAGGATTAGGCGCAGGAAATGCTTAGGCTTAAGCTTAAATTTAGGCTTACAATGGAACACTGATGCTATAAATTTTCGGAGGCACTGATCAATAAATTTTTAAAAGTTAAAAATAGAATTTTTGTAAGAAAAAATTGATACAACCATTAAAAAATAGTTCAATAACATTTCTTTACCTGCAAAGCATGAAAGATCAATTTCTCCCGTTTTTACTATAATGAAGAAAGAAAAGAGGAGTATAGCAAAAAATCTTTTCGCCATTTTGAATATGAAAAATATCACCAATAAATTAGAAGAATAAAACAAAAAAGTCATATAACAAATATAAAGTCAACTGTTGAACCCAAAAATTGCCTCATTTTTATACATTTTTATTACACATACCACTATGTTGCAATCATCTGAGAAAGATTTGTGAGTAAGATAAGAATAGCGAGTCGTCCATTTAGACATGGAATTCGTCCATTTAGCCATACTATTTGTCATCTATAGCATTTTCACACTCACTTTTTCTTTTTTATTGTGAAATCCACCATCTTTACATCATTGTTTATTTGTTCAATTAATAAATTTTTTACCCCTTTACTTTATATGCATACATTCATGATTTGTACTATGCTTTGTTTTTCTTCGTCCTATCACCATCTACGATTCTTTACAAGAAAATTATTATCAGTTTCGACTCAGCTCGCCGAGCGCTTTAAAACGAGTACCATATCATGGGGTTTTGGAGGTTTGACATATTGCCAAGTGGCTAACGTGCTCAGCCTTCACTCATAGGGTACGGGTTCGAGCTTGCGCTCAAAAGTCATTTTTTATTTTGTTGTCGAAATTCTTGAAAATTTTTGCATACCCACATTTTTATGATGGCGCTATTATTTTTTTCATGAAAACTTTTGGAAAAATCTAAAACTTTGTTCCAATTTTTCCCAAAAAAATCCACTTTTTGGACCATCCTGTACTAATATAACCGTTTTAATTATATACATTTATTTTAAAAAATACAATGCCCGACATATTCATAATACCCAAAAATAATAATAAAAATCTAGAAAAAGTTTTTTTTAAACTAGAAAAGTAGACAATTGTATAGAGATTAACAAATAAAAATTTACCATATCGATCAAGAAATGAGAATCGATTTTAAACATTAGAATCCCTATGAATTTTAGAAAGTATACAAAAAGGCAGTTTGGCAAAAACAAATGAGCATAAAAACCCAATAGAAAATATTTATATGGAAAAACATCAATGAGCTATATTCCTTTAGAAAGAAGATTTTCACCCATGGTATTTTGTATAAACCTATATCACATGACTTGGTGAAAAAATGGAGATTTTCTCTTAAACGGGAGCAGCGACGGCTGGCACACAGATTCCAGCACACGCCGTCGCACATCCAGAGATTGCAGTGGGGACTACGGCAGGGGCAGCAGCTGCTGCGGCTCCAGCAGTTGCCACAGTAGCTCCAGCTCCGATAGCACCGGCTCCACCAAGACAGATTGCCATGCAAGCTAAAAAAATTTTTTGAGCTCATCAGTAAGAAGAAAAAATGTTCAAAAGGAAGTGGTTTGGAATGAAGAGGTTTAGGATGAGGCTTAGGCTTAAGCTTAGGCTTAAACTTAGGCTTAGACTTAAGCTTAGGCTTAAGTTAAGCTTAAACTTAAGCTTAGACCTAGGCTTAAGCCTAAGCCTAGGCTTAGACTTAAGCTTAGACTTAGGCTTAAGCCTAGGCTTAAGATTTTGCATATAAATAGCGAGAATCCAGCGACAGGGGGACAATTTTNGGCTTAGCTTTATTCCTACGGAATATTATATCCAATCTTACCTGCATAGCAGCCCCCATATGCCAGCACTAATCCATCAACAGGCCTCAACATAGTCACCAAAACCGCCACACTGAGAGCTAAATAGACAACAGCCTTCATCTTCGGAAGTTCTCGACTCGACTAACAGCGAAAACTTATATGAAGATGTTCCGTGCAGCTAATAAAATTAAGAATGAAGCAAGGTGACAATTTCAATCGGACACGATAATCGTAATTATCTAGTTGAAGAGTAGATGTTTTCCGTCAAAGGGTGGCTACGTACTTTGAATGTGCTTGGAAATGTCAAAGTGGAGTCTAAATAACATATTATAAAAAACTTTGTATTGAAAGTAATATGTAAGTACAGTCTAAGAAAAAAGAAGGTCATAAGTTTTGACGGCAAAAGTGTAGTCTAGAAAAATTATGGGCTTAAAACAAACGTGTGAGATTTAAGGAATAGAAAAGGCGTCATAGTTATCGTATGTTATATACATGTTATACTCTAGTTAAGCCTAATTGGTACCTCTTCAAAGAAGGAAAATGCCTATCCTCTTACTTACAGACTAATACACTCTGAATTTCGTCTCGGCTTCAATTTCGGATTCAGTATAGTCGAAAACTTTTAAAAGACACCTATGATGCAAAATTCGATTTTGAAAAAATCCTGATTTTCAGACGAAAATTTGTGTATTGACACGAAAATTTGAAATTCGTCAATTTTGATCCAAAACATATCATGATGGGTGTCGTTTAAAAATCCACTTTTGTTACACAAAAATGAATTTTTTCTCAGAAATTTAAACAAAGTTTTGGGGGTACATTTTAGGGAAAATGAAGATAGATAGGACATAAAATAATGAAAAAATTTGTACACCTCTAAAAACTAAGGCCCTTGCTCCAATCTCGAAGCCGATAAAAATATTGTGTTTATACCTCTTTTTATATAAGAATATAGTTTATTAAATTTCGATTTTTTATTATTAATTTTTGTTATGTAATTTACCACCATCAACAATTCCTTGTTCTCATAAGTTTTAGTGCTATCTCAATTTTTTTTCGCTAGCGATTTAGCTTTGAGAACATTGTTTTGATGACTGTGAAGGAGTGCCCTCACATCCTTATCAAAACTGTCTTGATTCTTTGATGATGAAAATTTCACATGCAAAACATAAGAGTGATTCATAATTGAAAAAAACACTAATCTCATCTCATTTCGCGTCATACTTATAGTAAATGATTCAATTTTTGATAATATAATGTTTTTTTCAAAAAAATTTTTGTACCCGAAAATTTTTTCTAAAAATGAACTATATAGAGGGCAATTTATGTAGGGAATCGATTGCGCGCATTCTCGAAGCGTGAAAACACTTCCTTGACCCTGATTCAGGGTAACATGTTGAAACGAAAATGAAAAAATTTTGATTTTTTCATTTTCGCATTAATACGCTACCCCCTCTCTATAGGGTCATTTTTAGAAAATTCAAAATATATGAAACGATCAAAAATTCCACTTTGTTTGGGACACCCTGTAAAATAAACCGGAAAACTATTTGAACCACACAAATGCCAACCTTTTTATACTGCCCAAAATAAATGTTGTTTTAGATGTCCAACCTTCTTCTCATGACATCTTTATCTCTTTTTCTTCTGTAAATATACAATTTCACCCTTTCACAAGTAATTATTACTCTCATAATTAATTTTTCGAACTTAATTTTTAGCTTGACTTTTAGTTTTTTTTGAATCTGTAGGAGTTCCGGTTCCAATTTTCAATTGAAAAATACCTCTTAATTGCTTATGCTTACGCGTTTCTGTAGGCGAGTGATCTATTTGTGTCTTAATAGATGATCGTAAAATTGTTGATGAGCAACAAATATTATTACTACTTTTGCACAAGATACGCGCAGTAAATTGTCAATCTTGAGAGGTGTTATTAAGTTTTTCGAAAATGTTTATTCACACCGGAAATGATCTAAAAAAAGCGGATACGGATTTGTTGTCGATTTTCGCGTGGGAAACTGATGCGGTTGATCGAGGCTGAAAACTTGATCAATCCATTCATGGTGAATAGTTATACTGACAAGGAATGCTCAACATAAGAAACGCGGATCTTTACAAGTGGCCTAGTGGGCTTCAAAGTACTCGGCCTGAAAATAATTATGGCATATTTTTCGGATCCGAACCAAAAGAAAATTTTAGAAAATTTTGCCTTATTTTTTAAATAAGTTTAATAATTCCCTTGCTTCCTTATCACTTGTTATGGCATGAATTTCCCCTTTCTGCAAGAAATTTTTTTTGCAAGAAAATTTGTATATGAATTGGCCACCACTTGCTCAGTGAATTTTATAAAATGGTTGCAAATTTTGAAATTTTTCAAAAAATTGATATTATTTTCAAAATCACTATGCAAATACCCATGTCTAGAAAAACACAAGATACAAAAAGTGATCTTCTTCGTCACCAGCTAGAAATATGCGAATTTTGAGCACTATATTTTGTTCATTATGATAAATAAGACAAATTTGTCAATCGGAAAGAAATTTGGCACCAATGTCACAAGAACAAGTTATGCTCGTGCTCAAAATTCGCATATTTCTGTCCTGTGACAGTCACTTTTTATAACTTATGCTTCCCCTCTTATGAGTACCAATATACTATCCTTAAAAATGGGTCCCCAATTATGCAAATTTTATTTGAAACAATCTTTAATATTTGTCACAAATACGATATAAAAATTACAGTAAATAACAACAAAATATACAAAAAACATTATAAACAATATTTAAAAATTTTATAAGAATCCACAGCCGAAATTTGTGTCGAATATATTTCTGAGTAATATTATGTCGAAATTTTGTGGTTCAAATGAATTTCTGTATCGGTCGAATTGGGTCGAACCTTCCATAGATTCTCCGGCACAAATACTTGCGCATGTGCTACCACAGCCAGCGGCTTCATATTCGTCACGAGCACCGGAAACACATGATGAATAGCAGCCTATAAATTGTAAATTTTTAGGACTTATTTTTTTAGGTTTATGCTTAGGCTTAGGCTTGGGCATAGGCTTAGGCCTTGCCTAAGCTTAGGTCTTGGGCTTAAGTTTAGGCTTAGACTTGGGCGTGGCTTTCTTGAATTAGGCTTAGGCTTAGACTTTGGCTTGGCTTAGGCCATGCTTCGCTTAATTCTATGTTTAGGTCCATGTTTAGGCTTAGGCTTTCAATTTAGGCTTACAAGGAAACACTATACTGTAAATTTTCGGCATTACTACTTTATCCAAGATTTTCTCCAAGTTACTTTATCCAATCTACTTTCTCCAAGCTACTTTATCCAAATTACTTTCTCCAAGTTACTTTCTCCAAGCTACTTTATCCAAGACTACTTTATCCAAGATTTTTGTATTGAAACGATTGATAGTCGCCAAATAGACTCTCGTATGTTTCCTAACTTTAATAATTTCTCGAAAGCAAGAATTGCGTTGGGAAATTGTCAGTTACTTTCTTCAAAAATTTTTCTATAATAATAATTGAATCAATTGAATGAATTTCGAATAGTTGTTTATCGAGTACACACAAACTTAATGCAGATAGATTCATTTTATTTTGAAAAAAAATGAGTGCGGTCGATCATGTACTCAACTACTAGGGGCATAAGTTATAAAAAAAGTGTACAAATGTATCCGACCAGGTAGCCAAAAGTCATTGACTATTCGTAAAAATTCGTTTTAAAGTCAGAATTTTTCTGATTCATTCAACATGAAAAATTCAATAGATTTTAAAACGAATTATATACGAAAAATCGACTTGGTCGGAGTCATTTGGTCACCTGATCGATAACTTTTGTCATAAAAATTATATTTTTCTCATGGAAAATCGTATATAAATTCAGTTCTTTCTGAAAAAAATCCTATTGCCTCTATTTGGCGACTATCAATCGTTTCAATACAAAAATCTTGGATAAAGTAGCTTGGAGAAACAAAATCTTGGATAAAGTAGTAATGCCAAATTTTCGGAGGCACTGATCAAACGAATTTTTTCAAGTTAAAAATAAAATTTTTGTAAGAAAAAGTTGATACAACCATTAAAAAATAGGTCAATGAAAAAAATTTTCTCCAATTTTACCCACTGTCCCAAAACAATAACTTACTAGAATAACAGCTTTGGTAAGAAGATGGGTCATGTGCTAAAGTTGATGCAAAAAGAATTGAAAACAGCATAGCATTTAGATAACGAAGGTATCCCATTTTTTCTTATGCAGAAGTAAAAAAGTTCAATGAATAATAATCACTTGGTAAAATGGTTCCAAAACTACCAACAGCTCCAAAACTACTTTATAAGTAAACAGAGATGCTTTTATAGTCATTGTTGAGTAAGTGATTAAGTTTTGTTAGTAAATTTCCTTATCAAAATTTAGCCATAGTTTTGAAACCATTGTGACTTTTTGTTTTAAGTTTCGCACTCATAGTTGTTATCATAATGTGTGTAAAAGTATGAATAACTCATTATGAATAAGCATTCTTATCTTTATTGGTTTCTCTATAGGCATGGTGCTCGAAAATACAAAATCTGGACAGAAAAAATGTATTAATATACTATTTACTCTAATAGAGCCCCATGAGGTTCTATTTTTCGATTGGTCTCTAGGGTGGGGTTCTAATCAATAAAAATCTGTGTATTGAGAAGAAAATAATTCAAAATTATCCAATTTGAAAATTATTTTGGGTTATGACAACAAAAGCATTTGAAGTTGTTGAAAAATTTTTCCTTGATTTAGGGGTTTGCTCATTATGCTCATGTTTTCGTTGTAATACACATACGAAACTATACATGCGATTATCTAGAGAACGAAAGCGATTCAAAATTTATTGTAAAACAAAAAATGTTTCAAATTTCATGAAATTTCCAAATATATACATGTATATACAAATTATGGCAACTTTTTTGAATTGCTAAAACTTTATTAAATCGCTGAAAAATTGTCGACCCCTGAGATCGAACCCACAGTCCAAATTACTTCTGGCTTGTTAACCACTTGACTATGGGTTATTAAAAATTTTGACACTGGCGTGAAAGCGGACTATAAGTCACTCTTAATTAATAACAATGACTAAATAATAAAAATTACACAATTTTTCAAAATGAAAATATATATGTAAAAAATAATTTGCAAATACATTGATTACATAAAATTGCATATATAGGTTGCTCATGAGAATAGAAAAAAATTTTGCTCTATGGTGCAGTGGATAAGGAAGCCAACCGTCCGATCTGGCAAGTTAAACAACGTTGGGCCAAATGTCTATTTTAAGTTCGACCCCCATCCTTTCCCTTGTATCCGTATTCGATAAAAATTTTTGATATGTGTATTTTTATGTAAGTAGCACGCTGATAAAGTTATTTTTTCAAAAAAATTTATGAAAACGCTATTTTTGACAACTTTTTTTACGAAATTACGAAAATCATTTTGGAGCTACTACAAAATAGGGGGGCCACCCATGTGAAAAATTTTCAAAAATTTTTTTCTGGAAATGAATCATCTAGGGGTAAAAACATCGGAGAATCCGAATTTGATATTTTCGAAGTGAAAAAACACTTCCCTGATTCAAGGAAGGCCTGTGTATTGAGGCCAAAAGTTGCAAAATCGTATTGAAGCTATTAGTAATAGTGGTTTTTGTTTTATAAAACCTAAGCTTACTATACAAACGCAGAAAGTATTTACTGACCAGAAAATGATTGCAAAGTGTTTTAGAGGCATAGATAGAGATATGCAAAAGTTTCATGGAATTTGGACATGTATAAATTCGAAGCGTGATTCGAACCCTAGCCTATAAACTACAAAACTGTTACTTTAGCCACACGGCCATAATTTCGGAATGGAAAAACCATGTTATGGTATTCATACTACTCGGCGAGCTGATCGATCGGCATGAATCATAGGTCGGCAAGGGGGGAGCCTCCCCCTGACCAACGCACGCATGGACCCAAAATTGAAGGGGGACCACGCATAGACCCCCCCCCGAACATATGAGGTGGTCCATAAAAATTTGGTGTCAGAAAACTACCTCAAGCTAAAAAAAGGTCGTTTTTTTGGTGGAGGAATGGGGGACCACCTCATCGGGGGTCCCTTCCCTACCTTGCCGACCTAAGGCATGAATCGTTTTTAAAATTTCGAATTTCCTCTAATTTTAGCAACAAAAAAATGCCGTGTGAGAAAAAAATCGAAATGTCAAAAAGTCATTCATATAGAGACATGATTACTGATTACTCAAGCATCATGATCTATGGATTCAAAACTGCTTGAGCAAGAAAATTTTGCCTTATTTTTTAAATAGTTTTAATAGTTTTCTTACTTCCTTATCATGCATGAATTTCCCTTTCCCTATTCATGTTTATTTGTTTCATATAAACCAGTTGTCTTATTTTCGGAACGAATTCGTGAATTGAACTTTTTCAAGCAAGAAAGTTTGTATTTGAATTCGTTACCACTG
>OZJO01014170.1:0-20634 GCA_900406225.1 Acrobeloides nanus | reverse complement strand
AGCTATCAGAGGCCGTTTTCAACGACAAAACAGCCATATCTTCGAGATGGAAACGTTTCACGAAGTAGCCACTAATAACGACTTCTTTTACAAAATTTCATCAAAAATTTAGATCTAAGAGGGATTCGAACCCGTGACCTAATGGGAAAATTCCAAAAGTCTATTTCTTTCGAAAACGACCAAAAATATTTTTTCACGTCGATAGCTCTCTGTTTGGAATAAATTTCTTTTTGAAAAAATTTCCTTGACCCCCTACAGGGAGTCAGAAAATTTGTTTAAATTTTATTACAAACATAGGGGCTATCTAAGTAGAAAAATATTTTTGGTTGATTTTGAAAAAATGAACTTTTTGATTGTTCCCATAAAGTAGCGGGTTCGAATCCCGCTTAAAAGTTTTTAGTTAAAATTTTGTGAAAGAAGTCTTTTTGACGCGTTCCGACATGTTCCGACGTCTTAACGTGTCGGAACGGCCTATTAATGATCGGTTCGAACGTATCGGAACATGTCGGAAAGAATTAGTGATGCTATTAGTGGCTATAATTTACATGATAATACTATCAAATTGAACATTTTTGCTAAAAAAAATCGTGGTGCATGTTACTAATTTATGCGAATTTTTGCAAGTGCATACCAAAAGTCCGACGTCGAACCGTCCTATTAGTGATCGTTTCGGAACGTGTCGGAACATGTCGGAACGAATTAGTAATGCTATTAGTGGCTACTTCGTGAAACGTTTCCATCTCGAAGATATGGCTGTTTTGTCGTTGAAAACGGCCTCTGATAGCTGGGTGGGGGGGGGATGGTCCCTGGGGTTATAATGTGTAAACTTAATTATTATAAAACGTTTATTCCCTTATAACACAGTACAATTAATCTCGGCTTACCGAGGAACCCCGTATATGAGCCTCTTTTATACCCAACCCCTTAGGCGACAGGGATGACATTATGGGATGACAAGGATGGCACTCAGACGACAAGAGTGACAGAATCTGTCGCCTAAGAAACTATGTCACCTGACGATGAAATTGGTGACTGTTACTCGCCAACACAATGGCTGTTTGAGTGCAGAGACCTCAAATTCGTGTATGTTTAACTTCAATCCCGGAAACTTTTGTCCAATGTCCGGTAATTTTTGTCCCCGACGGTAAGGGTGCGCTCTAGCAGTCGTGATACGCATTTCACGACGATTTCCTGACTTTAGCCGCCCGGAAATCGTGTCCGGACGCTAGCCTTCTGAAAATGCGAATTTCCGGACGCGCGCCGTCCGGAAATCGTTCGGAACACAGTACAATTAATTGTGAACATGCACTATATCCGGACGCTAGCGCATTTCCGAACGGCTTACAAATCATACTTGTTCAATCGTAAATAGCTTCTCATCTGAAAAGACAATTTTGTGATAGCGATTATTCAAACAACGTTGTTTAAGAACTTTTTCATGTTTTTTCGCCGCCTCCGTGAATTTATCCATGCATTTGAATAGCAGAGCGAAATTTTTTCATTCTTATTGCTTAAAACCCCTATATATTTTTTCACCGAAAAGTTCAAAAATAGCAAAAGATGAGAAATAAGTCTTTAAAGCGCTTAATTAAATAGAAAATGGAGCTTGAAAAGGTTCGATAAAAATTTGAAAATTCTTTAAATTAGCGAAGTTCGCCATAATTTATATATACAGGGTGTCCCAGTAGGTTCTGCCCTCCCATAATTTGAAGATTTCTCGGCCGTTTTGAAGTCTTTTTTGACGCGGTTTTTTGCAAATTGTAGCTCAGATAATTCTGCGCAACGTACCATCAAAATGTCAAAAATTTGCATAATTTAATATGCAAATTTTTCATTTTGAAGATTTAGAAGCAAGATTTCTCCATGAGGCAGAGTCGCCAGAAATTTACTTTTTTGCTATTCTGATTGTCTATTACACCGACAACAACATACAAAAAACCGCATCAAAAAATCTTTTAATACGAAAAAATTAATTGAAAATAAAATTTTCTGCTAAAAATGCATTAAATAGTGGATAAAATCGAAACATTTTATGAAACGTACTTTATGGTGCAGTCGGTTGCGCTCCTGACTTTAGCTCTAAAGTCGTGGGTTTGAACCCCTGTTTCACCAATATTCTTTTGCCCAAATTTTCCTATCATTTTCAATTAACCATAACTTTTTTGTATTAAAAGATTTTTTGATGTGGTTTTTTGTATGTTGTTGTCGGTGTAATAGACAATCAGAATAGCAAAAAAAAAATAAATTTCTGGCGACTCTGTGTCATGGAGAAATCTTGCTTCTAAATCTTCAAAGTGAAAAATTCGCATATTAAATTATGCAAATTTTTGACGTCTTGATGGTACGTTGTGCAGAATTATCTGAGCTACAACCTGCAAAAAACCGCGTCAAAAAAGACTTCAAAACGGCCGAGAAATCTTCAAATTAGAGGAGAGCAGAACCTACTGGGACACCCTGTATTCGGAAAATTCACGAAAAATGGAGCATTTTTGTTTTTACAATAAAGTCTGAATCGCTTTCTTTGTCTAGATAATCGCATTTGGATTTGGCGATTTTTAGAATTGGTTTTGAATTTGAATTTCCCGCCAAAACTCTGATTTTCAATTTTGGTGGGAAATTCAAATTCAAAACTAATTCCAAAAATCGCCAACTTTAAACGATAGCGATTCAGACTTTACTGTAAAAACAAAAAATGCTCCATTTTTCATGAATATTCCGAATATATATATAAATTATGGCAAACTTCACTAATCTAAAGAATTTTCAAATTTTTGTCGAACCTTTTCAAGCTCCATTTTTTAATGTGACCCACGTTGTCCGGCGATCGGCGGCTCAAATAGTAGGTACTAACTAGAAGCAAATAATAGGCGAAGAAACGTAGTGCACTCGAAAAACCCGTTGGAGTTAGATCGAAAATAGTGCTTTTTTGGACCTCAAAAATGCGAAAAATTGCTCTATCTCCAAAACTACGCAGTTTTGACTAGGACTTATATAAACAAAAAATGAAGTAGAACTCACCAGCTTTCCAACGACACCAAAACCATTGGATATGGATTTAGCTGACCGGAGATATGCCCATTTGAAGTTTGATCAAAAGGCCGACCTGCCGTACAGGGGTACCAAAAAGTTGGATTCAAAAACAGACTTCAGATTCGTGTTTAGTGGCCCCGAAAACCTAGGGTATACCACGGTTTAAAAAATTGATTCGAATTTTCGTTTCTATGCCCACCCCAGGTTCGAGATTTCGAGACATCGTCTCTTAATTTTTACTTAAATTTTTTATCCTTAAACTATTAAGCCAAAATGTTGAACGACAAAGAGGAAAAATGGCTGGAATCAATAAATATAGTTTGCGAAATGTTGAATTATGTGATATTTACACTAGCTGTCATTCTAATTAGTGTAACTATAACAATGATAATCAAGGAATCGCCGAAGGAGATGGGCGCATATAGGTGGTATATGCTCGCTAATAGTTGTTCTTATTTTTTCTTTGATGTGATATTCCTCATGTTTGGGGTCACGCCTTTGAATCCATACCAAACTGAATCAGGTAAAAAGAAATGAAATTGTGCACCTCAAAAACGAGACCAAATATGAGAATTCAAATTTCGTCTCATTACTCTCTCGGAAATCACGAGTCAAACTCGTGCCGATGCACGAGTTTTTCAAACTCTAGCACGTGGATGACACTAGCGGGTTTTACTCGTGGAAAAATTCGAGCCCATGAGATTTGCACGCATGAAACTCGTTCCCGTGCACGAATTAGCCTGTACAGGTGGACGAGAAAAATCTAATGATGTTAGCCTGATCGTCTACACGGGGGGGGGGGGGGGGGGGATTAAGACACAGTCTCTGTAAAAACCACCCATGACCAACAGAGGGCCGGAAACACGATATCTGGGAATTGAATAAAACTCAGTTGGAAAGTTGCGCCTATACCCATATAGTAAAATGGCATTGAACTTTTCCGATGAGACTTTCTAATTTGGGAGAAATCGGGGTCGGACTATGTATGACTCACAAAAAATGCCAATTTTACTTTTTCCGCGATATCTTTTTTTCCTGGAGGATTCACTCGAAACTAACTTTATGTTTCTGATATAAAGTGGGGTCGAGGAATTTCCCTGTATAAAAATTTTGGCCTGAAGTCAACTCCTTCAACTAGATCCGCCACTCTTGGATACCCCCAAAACCATGTTTTTTGCTTTCGTCTTGGGCTATGAAGTCAACTCCTTCGAAGAGATCTCCACTCTTGGGTACCCCCAAAAACCCGATTTTTTGCGTTCGTGCTGGGCTATCTTCGCAAAGGAATGGTTGCTGATCCTGAAGTTTGGATATGTTTTAGGTCCAATCCTATTTTTTAAGCTAGGTTTGGTTTCAATCCGAGGGTTCCATTATTTTTCTATAGCTGGTACCCTTTTTCATGTATAGAAAATAATCCTTGTTCAAAGTCACAATTTAAGGGCATATGATTTACATGTATGTGGCCGGAGGCATCTTCAATTTTTGGCACCCTAGTAAAACATTTATATATTTTTTCAACGCACTTAATTTGTCTGCCATACTTGCTATTTGTTATTCCATAGTAATGATGTTTGTATTCCGATATTGTATAACATCCGGAAACGAATTTTGTGATTTTTTGTCTAGCCGTAAGGCCATTATTTTACATATTGTTACGTTTGGCATTTTAACACTGGTTATGGTAGCCCCTATAAATGCTGTAACAGAGGAACATGAACTAGAGTTTGTAGATTTTTTGAAGGCAAATCAAACAAGTTTATATAATTTTATAAAAGATGGCATGTTTTATGGAGTTGAAGTAAGTAGCATATGTCATTTTACTCGATTTTTGTGCAAAAATGGAGGGCGTCTTAAATTTGGTCCAGAATTAGGGGGAGTGGAGAGTAGTAACTTTGGTTTAGATTCGGGGGGGGGAGGGAATTTTTCGATTTTTTTGGTCACCGTGCTTCGCATTGGACAAAAAATTATTTAGGAAAGCCATGGAATTTTCTTAGTAGAAAATATCATAACTGTTATTATTGTTGTCATCGGCTTTACATCAGCGTGCCTATGTGTTTTTGGAACTTATAGAATTTTAAACAAAAATAAAAACTTCTTATCCGAGAATACCTATAAAGCTATGCGTATGCTAATCAATGCATTATTAATCGAAACCATGATGATAGGTAGGATTTATACTTCCGTCGCGTCGCAAAGCAATTACGTTTATAGTGCGTACAATTTTCCCCCATGTCGTTTATAGTTGCGTCGCACGACAGCCTGCGACGCCGCAAGTGTTGGCCAAACGAAGTTGCGCGACGCAACACAAGGACAAAAACATGGCTCCAAGTGGGATTCGAACAAGCGAGCATGTGACCACTAAGCCGCTGCTTTGTCACTGCACCACCAAGGCTTGTTGATGGAGAAACGTCTTTTCAAACCAAGTATTACAGGATGATGCGAAATAACCCGTACACTTTATTCTTTCAGCATTTCTCGAAGAAATTTATTTATTTTATGCAGAAAACAATCAATAAACAACAAAACAAAAATAAAGTAAGTGATTTATTCGAAATGGCCACCTTTGGCATCGACGCAAGCCTTCAACCGCTTCGGGAAGTTATCCACGATCTTGACCAGGGTCTCCAGTGTGATTTCGTTCCAGGCCTTCTTCAACGCTCGTTTCAGCATTCCACGTTCGAGTGAGGTTTCGCGCAGGCTTTTTGTTCTAGGATGCTCCACACCGCATAATTGAGAGGATTCAAATCTGGGCTATTAGGGGGCCATTCACCAATCGGGTTGCGCCAGTGGGGGTCGACAGAGATGACGTCGGGACATTTGTCGCGGAGAAAGTCTTGAGTTTCGTATGCTTTGTGTCCAGGGGCGCTTGGACACAAAGCATTTTTAATCTTAAAAAGACGATTTTTAATGAAATTTTGTTGAAATAAGTGATGAAAGCGCGAAAAAATAAGGTGTACGGGTTATTTCGCATCACCCTGTAGTGCAAAAATCTATACTGTCGCACGACAGACTATAAACGCCAACTCATCACGCGACACAAAAATGCACTGTTGCGTCGGAAGTATAAATCCTGTCATAGGCTTGACTATTATTGCACCGGTTGGATTCGCTTTCATGTACGAAAAGTTTGATAAATCAATTACTGCAGCAGGAATTAAAAAAATATGCTTTCTTCTCCCTAGTGTTGGTTTGCCGATTAGCGATATTATCAAATTGATTTGTGTTAAATATTATAGGTAAAATTATAGAGTGATACAAAAAAGTGAATTCGTATAGGGGTAATTTTATGCGAGAAATTGATTGCGCGCATTCCCGAATCCTGAAAATGCTTCCCTTACCCTGATTCAGGGAAAATTTTTGGTGAGAAAATGGTCATTTTTCGCATTTTTAATTTGGAAATCACTTTTCTAAGGGTAATTTTATACGAAATTTTCAGTTTTCGGGAATGAGCGCAATCGATGAAATTACCTCTAGAGGGATCACGTTTAGAAAAATAAATTTCCGGGTCCCAAAAAATATAAAAAATCCACTATTTTTGGTCCATCCTATTTTTTTAAATTGCAAAAAATCTGATTTTTAGACACGCTATTATTCGCNATCACGTTTAGAAAAATAAATTTCCGGGTCCCAAAAAATATAAAAAATCCACTATTTTTGGTCCATCCTATTTTTTTAAATTGCAAAAAATCTGATTTTTAGACACGCTATTATTCGCATTTTAAAAAAGATGCTACCATATAAAGTTAGAAATCATTTCTTTAATACAAATATACAAGTTCAGCCATATACAACCCAAGTCCCAGGTTTACCAGCTGTAACTACTCAAAATTTTGCATAATCTTGCTATATATGTATTTTGTAATGTTTGAACAATCGTGTTAATAATAAAAAAATTTTGAATCAGGGAAATGATGTGCTCATTTTAAGGAATAGTGAGCTAGGATCAACCACGCGGAAATATAGGGAAATTTTTTTTCAGAACATGCCGTAAAAACAAAAAATGCTCCATGTTTATGATCTTTCCGAATATATCATTTTTTCATATGGTTGTAACTTACTGGACTGGTCCTTTAAGTGTATTTTTTGGTATAGCCTGTATAAACTTTTTTAATTAAAGTGAAATTTGTGCATTGTTCACAAAGTGTTCTCAATCAGTGAACATTCTAAACTTTTTGATCCTCCTCTCACAATTCAATTAGCTTTTCGTTACGGATTAATTGACCCGGATCAGACGGAATTGCGGAAAATCGAACGGCTTCGCACAGATAAGCAGTGAAACAAACGAATGAATGGTAAGATGAAGCCGAGCTGAAAAACCTATAAAATAAGGGGGNGGCGACACGGCTGCTTCTTTTCAACTCCGAAGGGCAATGGTCAATAAAATAATTTTTTTGCGAATCCGCGCGAAGGATTGTGTCAACATAACACAAACATGAGAGTGGCGAAATTTTCCCTTTCCTTGGGGTTTTCACGCTTGCGCACGAAACAACCCCCTCGAGTGACTTTCTTTATACTCTTTCTGCGCCTCCGTATTGTAGCCAGCCGCCAATAAGTTTTGGCTCGGCGGCTCAGTTGACAGTTCAATAAGTGTGAGTTTCTCGATTTGGTTAGTGCACTCTAGTGGACACTACTAGAGACCAACAACTAGCCTTTAGATAGCCATACTTCTTCTCTCTATTCAATTCGTAAGAGAAGAAGAAATAGCCGGGAAATCTTAGATTTGGTGTCGGCGTGGTCGCGATCGTGTCGTCAGCACAAGGAAGAGGGCATTTCGCGACAAGAGAAGAGCTTACTTCTCACCTATTCTTATTGCTTCTTCTCTGCTTTATTATTATTTTCTCGGCTTGGGGTCATCCTTCGTTCGAGTGTCTTTCCTATTTGAGACACGGCCGAAGGACATATCGGGATATCATCTCTCGATTTTCGTTTGTTCGAGTTCATCTCGAGAGCGATTATTGAAAAGGACACGAATTTATTGTCAGAAGGCACAATAGAAAAGAGAGAAGGAGAAGAAGCGAACGGCTCACCTCCCTAACAATTGTATTTTTGCCGACTTTTGCCCATTGTAGCTCTAAACTTGAGCTCTTGGTTGTGGCTGTAATTTCGAATAATTTTTATCATGTGGCGGATAAGCAGGCCGCTCCTATTTGTTGCTATATTATGTTCTTTATGTAAGTTTTTTTTTCAAATTTTTGACAAGTTTTAAAGTTATTACTAAGTTTGAGGGACATTTCAGACATACATGGGCTGTACTCCAGGTAGAAAAAACCCATAACTCTTATTTGGTCCCCCTCCCGATGGAGTCGAAAAGTTACGACCAAAAAAAAGATTGACAAATTTTAAAACTATTCTTTTTTTCCAAAAATAAATATGCTGCTTCAAGTAACCTACTTTTCGACTATTAATTGTCAATTTTCGGCTTTCCAATCCACATTCTACACCCCCCCCCAACCCTCCCTTGACCCCGACCAACAACCCCCCCCCAAGTGAAAAACCAGGGGTCTGCCCATGTATGCGTTCAAATATGAAAAATTGTGTAAAGTTCACTCTAAGTAAAAATATAGTGCTGATTGAGCCCAGATGACCCCGGGGACAGTGGAATGAGCAAGATGGTACTCCGAATACGTATCCCCCATACTAGAGCAAGGGGAGAGTGCCACCCCCTTGACCGACTCACTTAAAATCCAAAATTTAAGGGGGGACCATCTCAAAATTCTCAAAAATTCAAATTTTTGCTTCAAAATGTTAAACAATCGATTAAATTTTTAAAAAATTGAAAATTTGAGGTCGTCTGGACCCTTATGTCGGGATGGGAACCACCTCAAAAAAGGTCCGCACTTTCCCTGCTTGCCCATGTATGGTAAAATTTTATAGCCACTTTCTCCTGCCTACATCACTGCTCGGGATCCCGAAATCCGAAAAATGTTGATTTTTCTTAAAGGGGGTGCCGTTTGCGGCCCTATCTTCGAAAAAAATTTTTTCCAAATTGGCTGATTTTTGGTACTCAGGGGTTTTCGGGCACGATAAATCGATTGGCACAAGTCCCGAGTTCAAAAACAATTTTTGTGATCCCTATCGGTCTACCCCATGTTCGAAAACTTTCAAGTACCAAAAATCACTCAATTAGGAGAAAAAAATTTTTGGAGATAGGGCCACTCGAATTTCTTCTCAAAAATCGAATTTTTTTCTCAAAAATTTTGAGGGTCATAAAAATTTTTTCCGAACTCGGAACTTGCGTCAATCGATTTCTCGCGCCCGAAAATCCCCTAGTACCAAAAATCAGCTAATTTGGAGAAAAAAATGTTTTCGGAGATAAAGCCGAAACGGCACCTCCTTTAACCCTCCTCCATATATTTTTGGCAAGCTTTACAAAAAAATTCTAAACCTTTTCATGGCGAGTTTCAGAAAAAGTTTCTGCTACACAGTCAGTGGGTAGAGAAGCCGACCTTCCGATCTGACAAGTTAAGCAACGTTGAGACGACCGCCAGATTCAATTCCTCTAGGGTCAAACTTTTGAATTTTAAGAAAATTTTTATACAACCCCCTAAATTCGACACATGTAGAATTTTTGCATATTATTATTTTCAAGACATTTTTCTGGAAGAATTTTTTAAACTTGGAAAAAAATAATGATAGGCAAAAATTTAGGGAGTCATATAAAAACTTACTTGAAAATCACAAATTTAACCCTAGAGGGATCGAACCTGGCTGTCTCAACGTTGCTTAACTTGACAGATCGGACGATCGCAATCCACAGCATTCGTTTCCTCTCATAATGGAAAAGAGTCAGGACGTGATGGCCAAGTGGTCAAAGGCGCGCATCATCTGGATTGACCCCCGAGGTCTCAGGTTCGAGTCCACCTATTGTCGCCAAGTGGACTCGAACCTGGGACCTCGGGGATAAATCCAGATGATGCGCGCACCTTGGACAACTTGGCCATGTGAGGACGCAAAAGTCCCCCACTCCGGATGTTGGACTTAGCACGAAATACAGCATAAGCTTCTGGATTTTTGCTTTCACTTCCTTGCGATCCCTTTTTAAAAAACACAAAATTTTTTTGAAAGACATGTGCACCCTCCCCCCTCCATCCACCGGCTGAAATTACGAAAGCCACTGAACAAGAGGGTTCGATCTCGGTAGTAAACAGGCTACATGTTTTCAAACAGATGTTTATTTTTTGAAAATATGTAGCATATTTACAAAAAATGCCCTCCGGGATCAAATACTAGGAATGCATTAGTTACAAAAGTGACAATCCTTGTCATCAACCAGAAATATGCGAATTTTGAGCACGAACATAAATTATCCATGATGACAAAAGAGACAAGCTGGTCACTCTGAGACACAAATGGCCACCATTGTCACTATGAATAATTTATGTTCGTGCTCAAAATTTGCGTATTTCTAGCAGGTGACAAGGATTATCACGTTTGCATCCCTATTTTATACGTCTAGACTTCAGTTAAAAATGATATTTGACCTTTTTTGAGTACACCTAGTTTTACGAGACTTGGTTTTGTTTGAGTTGCAATTAACATTTACTTGTTAGACTTGTTGTCGAATTGTTGCGATTCATAAGATTTTTTTACGATTTTAAATCTACACTTTCCTGATCCTGGGAAGGGGTGGGCGTATTGAAGCGAAAATGAATATGAAATTCGAATTTTCGCATGAAAATTCAAACAAATACAATAAAACCCTGAGACTTTAACAAAAATATCATAACAAATTTTAAATAATTTATAAATTTTTCAGCTTCAGTAGCCCCAGCCACCACAGAACAGCTAAGGCAGTGGATACAGTCAAATAAGAATACCATACAGTCTTTGCCTAGAAGTGCTCAGGAATTGGTTGAAACAGCATCAGAAAGCGACTTGGCTTCGACTATTTTGAGGATTTTTGGATTTAATTTGGATAGATCATCATCACCTTCTTCGACAACCACTGCCACACAATCAACGACAACGCCAAAAAGCGGAGTCCCTGTTTCGGAACGGGATGGTAAGTGGATAATTTTTTAATAAATTATAGAAAAAAAGTCAGTACACATAAGCCTAAGCCCAAGCCCTAGCCTAAGCCCAAGCCCAAGCCCCAGTCTAATCCCAATCTTAAGCTTAAGTTTAAGCCTAACCCCACCATGAGGATTGGCGGTTTTCCCCCATGGCCGAGTGGACAAAGTGACTGATTTGCACTTTAAGGCGCGGGTTCGAATCCCGGCCCGAAATTAAAGTTCTTAAAATTCTCCGATTCTTATGAAATTTTTTGCATATCTCTATTTTGGCCTCTAAAACCCTTTGTAATCATTTTTGGTCTGTAAATATTTCCTGGGGCTGTATACTAATAGTGATTTTAAGTGTATAAAACCCAACAGTAATATACAGCCCCAGAAAGTATTTACTGACCCAATATAGTGCAATCCTGGCCACTTACCACTCGGCCATGGATAAAACCCATAACCCCTCCCCCATGATATGGTACATGTTTTGAAGCGCTCGGTGAGCTGAGTCGATTGGCGTCATTTATTTTTAATTTTGACGCTTGCCTCCATTTTGTCGGAATTTTTGAACATCGTGGGGGGGGGTGTGCACGCCCATCTGTATCTCGAAAAAATCCACTAAGCGCCGAATTTTTTTTCACTCTTCTCGTAAAACATATATCATTTTTTGCCAAAAATTCAATTTTTTGCATAAACTGACTGGAACTTCAATTAAGCGAATTTGTTGACCTTTTTTGCATTTGTTCGGATCACTTTCTATTTTGGAATCTCTCCCATCATGAAATTCGATTTCTATCTCAAATAATGTGGTCAGTCGATTGACCGAGCCAAAAGTGGTATATGAGTGTAAGTTGTACGGAACTCGAAACGCGTTAAATTTGACGCGCGGCTGGTTGGTGTGCCCACAAATGCAAATATTTGATACTTAGGTGACCGTTTCGAGATTAGGAACGGGCTCGTCACGCGAGTATTTTAACAAGAAGAATAGAATTTCGAATGCGTAGGTGAGGCATAATAAAAACGAGATGAATGATCCAAGCACAAATTTGTTTAAACGACAAATATTATGACTCTAATTTGAGTAAATATGTTTGTGATCTGACACGTGAGGAAAAAGTAAAAGTGCATCGATGATACACGAAATTAAAGAATGGCCCGATGCGGAACTTAAAGGTCATCAGGATCAGATTTCCGTTTTATATGGTTTGTTTAACATCATAAATTGGGGGATAAAATAGCGCAGTGGATATACAGTCAACCTTCGATTATCCAACATCCTAGGGAGGGGTAGGATAATCGAGGTCGACGGGACGGTGTCGGAGAATTGAGGTTCGAAATATGCCAATTTTAGAAACAGTCAACCCTGCGAGATAGAACCCGGATTCGGATTCAGATTCCGAATCCAGAATCCGGATTCAGAAGCCGAATCCAAAATCCTAATTCAGAATCCAAAATTCAGAATCCGGATCCAGAATTCGAATTCAAAATCCAGAATTCAGAATGATAGATATGAAGTTTTTAGGTCAAGGGTTCGAATCCCGCGCCAAATTTAAAGTTGTACAAATTCCATGAAAATTTTTGCATATCCATATTTTGGCCCCTCTTTTCTATCATTTTTACGCCTAAGCCCAAGCTTAAGCCTAAGCCCAAGCTTAAGCCTAAGCCCAAACCTAAGCCCAAGCCAAAAAATGTAAGCAAAACTTTTTAGTTTGCCCATTCAATGCTGATCCATTGATCTTATCCGGAGAATATGCCTATTGTAAACCATCCAGTCTTGGAGACTGTCCAATAGGCTTTGTTTGTGATCAAAGTTTTGTTTTGGGAAGATCTATCTGTTGCCAAGACCTAAGAAGTAGACCTGGTGTAGTCCATGGCAGAGGTCATGGCATTAGTAAGTCATGCATGAAAACAAAATCTCATAAGTGTGCCGTTTTTGTGAAATTTACATAAAAATTGAACTTTTTGACATAATTGATAACCCATGGAGGGACAAACATGAAAAAAGTGCGGATAATGCGATCAAATTGAGCAGAATGGCTCAGTCGGTAGCGAAGCAGCTAGTCATTTTCAAGGCCGAGTTCGAACCCAGCTGCGTCAAAAATTTTTTTCAATTTTTCGAAATTTTGCAGTACAATTGAACCTCGATATACTGACATCCTGGGCCCGGGACCTCAGAATTTTTGCCAAAGCTCAGAATTTTTGTCAAAATTTTCGACTTTTTTTGGCACTTTTAGGTAATTTTTTTACGCAACTGGGTACCGAACTCGACTTGAATATGAAAATCTGCTGCGCTACCAATTGCGCCATAAAAATCAAATTTAAAGGACTAATCAATTCGGAAAAAATTCCATGTTCGGAAAATTCATAAAAAATGGACCATTTTTGTTTTTATGGCATGTTCTGAATCGTTATAGTTTTTGAGATAATTGCGTTTGAAATTTGAATTTGCGTACATGTTTTCGTTGTAATACACAAACTTTTTTGAATTTTTAATCGATTTTTAAAATTTTCATAAAATGAACATTGTAGCAATTTTTTACAACTAAATGAGACAAACAAAATGACACCGAAATTATCCAATTTGAAAATTGTTTTGAGTTATTGAAACGAAAACATGAATCAGATTTTCGTTTCAATAACCCAAAACAATGCTCGAATTGGATAATTTTAGTGTCATTTTGTTCGTCTCATTTAGCTATAAAAAATTGCTACAATGTTCATCTTATGAAAGATTAAAAAATCGATGCAAAAATTGATTTGAAATTCAAAGTTTGTGTATTACAACGAAAATATGAACGCAAATTCAAATTTCAAGCCAATTATCTCAAAAACTACAACGATTCAGAACGTGCCGTAAAAAACAAAAAATGCTCCATTTTTCATGAACTTTCCGAATACATTTTTCATGAACTTTCCGAATACATTTTTCATGAAGTTTTTTCCGAGTGGACTGGTCCTTTAATCGCAATTTCCGCATTTTTTTCATTTTCCTTCACTGTAAAAAATAGTTTGTTGTGAACCCTAGTATAAAAATAACATTCCAATGCGTTGTTGCTGTTTCAAGAGTTTGCGGTGGTAAAATAGACAACACGCAAAAAATACGTGCCTCGTTTAGTTATAAACATTGCAGTTCCGACTTCAGTCCGACCACCACTCAGCTGGAACACCGTTACTCCATCCAGGGCCACTCAAAAATGGACGCAAAATCCACCATCGTACACCACGAAAAGAGCTCCTTGGTATATTAAGGATAGGTAAGGCGTTGTTCAAGGAATTTCAAACCAGTGAAAAAAGCTCATCACCCTTGTGCAGCAACATGTGGCGCAATATTCATCCTGAATGGGAAGGCTTCTATCCCTACGCCTAAGCTTAAGCCTAAGCTCAAGCCTAAGCCTACGAGAAGTCGAACCACCCCCATTCAAGAGAAATTTTGAATTTTCGACACTTTCTCCTTCGCCATGGCGATGAACTTTTTTCTCTTGGCAGGAAACACCCTATACATCATCTTCTAGGACCCCATGGAACAATAGATACAAGGTAACCCCAGAAGTTATGACACCTGTCACAACAGAAGAAGACATTACAACGACTGTAGCACCAACTGAAGTTTACTCGTGAGTCAAATTTTACGATTTAAAAAAAATTTTGTTGAAAAATTGCAATTCGTAAGCTGAAAATGCTCAGAAAATGGTGAATTTTTATGAAAAAAAAAGAAAATTTTGACACTTTTTTATTAAAAAATTGATCAATTTTGATTTTAACTTTTAGATCCACAACAGAAAAACAAACCCCATTGATTTCCCACTTTTCTACCACTTCCAAACCAGTTAACCCATGGGCTAGATTATGGACTACCACTGGAACCCCAAGAAACTTTGTCAATGTTTCAGTTTTACAGGCTGGCAGTATTAGATCGCTTAAAGTAAGGTTTTTTGACAAGCATAATAGTGGCGAACCGAAGAAATGAAATGAGACACAGCGAATGAACCCAGGATCAGTGTCGGATGCAAGGGGCAGGGGGGGGGGGAGATGCTTCCTGGATGGCCAAAATTTAAAAAAATCCCTAATCATAAGGGTACCCTTATGTTTTTGGAAAAAATGACCTTTTTAAATAAGTATCCCCTACGCCTAAGACTAAGCCTAAGCCCAAGCATAAGCTCGTCCTAAGCCTACGCCTAAGCTTATGCCTAAGCCTACGTCTAAGCTTACGCCTAAGCCTATAAATATCCTTATTAAACTCAATTGTGTTTAGGACAACCAAATGGAAATGGTAGGCGCCATCACCCTAATCAATGACAATGGCATGCATGTTTTGGTCGACACCGGTGCTTCCAGTGACACCGAGCGACTTTTGCATAGTGGGTTTTGATACTATTTATGATTTTTTCTTTACGGAAGCTAATTTTTGCACAAAAAATGCACTTCTTGTTATATGATGATCATTAGTAGGTTCATTAGGACCCAACTTGAATGCCTAGAGGCGATATTTTTATAGAGCTTTTCCTAATTATGCATTTTTTGTTAAGATAAAAGTTTCTGTTATATTAATACATTTCTAAGTATCATATGTCTTAATTGGTGTGTTTTCTACTCTTTAATTGCTTCACCTCCTACTTTCTGTTGCAAATTCAATTTCACGCACTTCTTGCAGGTATTGGCAGAATTATTAATGGAAAAATTAATTTTCTAATAATTCTTTTTACGTACGAACTTGCGCATGTCGAGGCATTTTGAAAATAGCCTGTTGACGTGTTCGTATACCGAAGAAATAAAAATGGGTAAGAAAAAATTAGTGGAAAAATTTCACATGGATTCGGTGAAAATTCCTGCTTCGACATGTTGTTGGAGATTCCATATTCGTACCGGGGCTATTTTTGTCTTTATTTTGGAAGGCTTGGGTTTGACTAGTCAATTGTATCGGACTTTGGAGACTTATCTGTTGGTTTCGAATTGCAGGTTAGTCTTCAGATCACCACAGAAAGGATAATTTAAAGGGCCAGTCCACTCGGAAAAACTTTATGTAAAAATGATATATTCGGAAAATTCATGAAAAATGGAACATTTTTTGTTTTTACGTCATGTTATGAATCGTTGTAGTTTTCGAGATAATTGCGTTTGAAATTCGAATTTGTGTTAATGTTTTCGTTGTAATACACATATTTTTTGAATTTTAAATCGATTCTTGCATCGGTTTTTTAAATTTTCATAAAATGAACATTGTAGCAATTTTTTATAGCTAAATGAGACGGATAAAATGACACTAAAATTATCCAATTTGAGCATTGTTTTGGGTTATTGAGACGAAAATCTGATTTAAGTTTTCATTTCAATAACCCAAAACAATGTTCAAATTGAATAATTTTTGTGTCATTTTATTCGTCTCATTTAGCTATAAAAATTGCTACAATGTTCATTTTATGAAAATTTAAAAAGTTGATGCAAAAATTGATTTTTCTACAAAAAACTCAAAAAAATTTGCATATTACAACGAAAACATGAATGCAAATTCAAATTTCAAACGCACTTATCTCAAAAACTACAACGATTCAGATTAATTTGTGATTACGTAATCATTGACCTGACCCCCCCCCCGTAATTAATTGTAATCATTTGGCTACCCCCTTCCCCTACTTGATTATTAATATCTGGATGGCCCCATAAGTCCTCACAAAATTTGCATAAAAAGATTCATTTTAGTACCTATGTTGGTAACACACTTTTGCTTATACTTATAACCCTTATATGTTGGAATTTTGGAGGCATAACCTGTGTCCTAGCTGCAACTATTGTCAAAAAGCACCAACTTCTAATCCCAAAACTAATCTTTCAAATCTTCTCTCTATGCCTTTTACTAACAGTGATCCTTTATTCGTGCCTGTACTTCCTGTTCAGCCTCAAGGTCTTAGAATGGCCCCTAGAGGCACTTTATGAAGTAAGGGCAAAAAAATATTTCTCCACAATTAACATTCACATAAGTTTAGTCCACTATGGTTTGCGATAACCCTGCGTTTGACTATTATGACAGTAACGTTACTAATACAATGCTGGAGTCAACAAATTTTGATGATAGTGAAGTCTCGTTTGCACACACTTTATTCGGACTTTTACTTTATGGAGCTGGTTCAATTGTTGTTGAATTTTGGTTTTTCTGGATTTTGTATAATTATTACGATTTTTTGAAATTTCATAATAGGAGGCAAAAGGGCAATTTGTTGATAAATGTGTAGATCCAGGCTTGCTATATTTCGAAATTCGCATAATTTGACCCTTAAGGCTCCATATCGTATCAAAAATCAGAAAAGTCGAGGCAAAGATCAGCATCAAAAAAACATATCGCCATTCGACTCAGCTCTCCGAGCGCTTCAAAAAGAGTACCATATCATGGGTTTTGTTGGGTTTACCCATGGCCAAGTGGCTAAAGTGACAGATTTGCAATTTATAGGTCTCGAGTTCGAATCCCGGCCAAAATTAAACTTCTATGAAAATTTTTGCATATCCATATTTTGGTTTCTAAAACACTTTGCAATCATTTTTTGGCCACTAAACTTGCTGGAGCTGTATAGTAATAACGATTTAAATTTTTTTCAACCTACCTTACTATACAGCTCCAGCAAGTATTTATTGACCATAAAATAATTGTAAAGTGTTTTAGAAGCCAAAATATGAATATGCAAAAATTTTCATGGAATTTGGACAACTTCAATTTCGGCTGGGATTTGATCCGTGACCTATAAACTGCAAATCTGTCACTTTAGCCTCTCGGCTATAGGTAAAACCCACAAAACCCCATGATATGGTACTCGTTTTGAAGCGATCAGCTAGCTGAGTCGATTGACAACATTGTTTTACTAAATTTCGTATTTTTGCAACAAAAAAAGTTCATTTTTTTCACCAAATTTTCCCAAAAATCGAATTTTTCCCAAAAAAAATCGATTTTTGGAAAATTTCGATTTTTGGCCAAAAATTGAATTTTTCTCAAAAATTCGATTTTTGGCCAAAAATCGAATTTTTCCCAAAAATCGATTTTTGACAAAAAATTCAATTTTTATTTAAAAAATCAGGTATGCCTCAAAGATTGGAGTATAACTTTTTATTGACGCGAAAACTTCCTATAGATATCAATATAAATGTTGTTGGGCGGATCACCAGCTTTCAAATAAGTGGTCAACGAGCTCTCAATTCAATTTCTACGAGGAGTTATGTCCAAAATACGAAAGCGATCCAAATCGGTGGGTACCCTTCCAAAGATGGGGTCTTCCGCATAGCACTTTTTCAAAAAATTCTTGCGAATTCATAATCAGCATAAAATACTGCCCAAAAAATTGTGTGAGAGTGTTAAAAATTAAGTCTGAAACACCGTCTACACAAGCCAAATTTGCCTACCCAATTTAAATTTAGAATTCAATTTTTCAATTTCCCTTCATCGTCTAAATTTCCTAATAAATTTGCTTTTTTTATACCCATTTAACTCAATTTAACTCCTCTGGTAGCAAAAATTCAATTGTGAAATCCAATATTCAAAAGAGCACACGTATGTCTCGAAGAGCTAGTATTTTCAAAAAAGCATGTTGTTCGCCTTATAAGAGGCCTAATAAAAGAGCCTAAGCCTAAATATCTGCCTGCCGACGCCAAAATTTGTCCATCTCATTTCGCGAATGAAATATGCAAAAGGAATTGGAAATTAGGTGGAAAAACTTTTGATTTGATTACCGACAACTTACGCAGCCAGCCTAAGAGTGAATTTAGATGAGATAGGCCCTGAGGCTCTCCTCCATCTCTAGTCTTAAAAGTGTGCCGCTTTTCTAAATAAAAATATTATGAATTTGTTTTGCATATGTAATTCGTCTTATTTTTCAAAGTAATTTATTGACCCAAGTGCTTCGTATATACGTCTAAAATGTGCATTAACGATCTTATTACATGTGGACTGAAGAGAAGTCGAATCCCGAGTGCACTTATTGGAGCATTTGATTTGACCGTGTTGAGTATACCATTGGCAAGAGGGATTCAACTTTATTTTGAGCTAAAGTAAAAAATTATTAATTTACCTAGTTTATGAGAGAGAAAAAAAAGTTGGGGGCCAGCTCAGTAGCGTACCACAGCGTACCAAAAATCCGAAAAGTCGAGGCAAGGATCAAAATCGAAAAACGATTCAGCTCGCCGAGCGCTTCAAAACGAGTAACATATCATGAGGTTTTGGTGGTTTGAAAAACCATGGCCGAGTGGCTAAAGTGGCAGCTTTGCATTTTATAGGTTGCGGGTTTGAATCCCACTTCGTATCAATCACTTTACCCCGAAATCAGCCACTTTACCCACTCGGCCATTGGGAAAACTATCAAATCTCCATGATGGGCTTAGGATTGGGCTTAGGCTTGGGCTAAGGCTTGAGCTTGGGCTTAGGCTTAGGCTTAAGCTTAAGCTTAGGCTTGGGCTTGGGCTTGAGCTTAGGCTTGGGATTGGGCTTGGGCTTAGGATTATGTTTAGGTTTAGGCTTAGGCTTAGGATTGGGCTTAGGCGTGGGCTTAAGCTTAGGCTTGTCTGGGCTAGGCTTAGCTTTATGTCTACGTCTAGGCTTAGGCTTGGGTTTAGGCTTAGGCTTAGGCTTATCTTAGGCTTAAGCTTAGGCTTGGGATTGGGCTTAGGTTTATGTTTAGGTTTAGGTTTAGGTTTAGGTTTAGGTTTAGGTTTAGGCTTAGGCTTAAGCTTAGGCTTCTGATTATATAACTTTTTCATATTTTTTTATCTAGTGGACTGATCCTTTAATGTAGGAAAATATTTTATGCAAATTTTCTCTTCCTAGCCAATCTTGTTCCATTGATTAATATTTCAGATCTAACCCCATATCTACAGCTTGGCTAATCTCCGCTTCTATGCTATACCTGTTACACTTGCTTTGCAATCTAACCAATTGGTATGGCCTTTGGCGAGAAAGCTCCACTTTAATGTTGCCCAAACTAGTCGTCAAACTTTTCACTGTCTTATGCTGCACTAGTTTTACCATTTTCATCTTCTTTTGTCTGAATCAAGGCTCAAGTTGGATGGTCAACAATCTCATGTACTATGCAAATTTGGAATATTATGCTGCTAGCGCGATAATTTCATTCGGCGGACCAATTTTGGTTGGTGCTAGCACGGTTTTTACCATACTTCAACTATGGTTCTTATATATATTATACGAAGGCTATAGTATGATAAGAGAAAAAGAGCTTCGAAAAATTGTGGAGAGAAGGCTGGACAAGATTTCTGGCGCCCAAGCTAATGGGAGTTGTAATAAAGTGAAGCCAAAAGTTTCGGTTGAATGTAATGGGTTTCCATCGATACCCGAGGAAATGCAATTTTCAATGATTTGAAGGGTATTTTAGGTGTAGTGATGTGATTTAAAAATTAACAAGTTGTTCAAAAAATTTTTTTTATCATTTCAATAAACAAAAAATCGAAAAAAAATGAAAAATTACCAATTTTGGGAATAGATAAGAGGATATAAAGTTAATTTTTTCCCCGATTTTTTCCAAAATCACTTTGGGTCTAAAAATTTATGCCTTGAACTAATGATCATCATTTTTGCATGTTCTTTTCAAGCTTTTGTCTATAAATAGCCCAAATTCAAAAT
>OZJO01014159.1:0-61508 GCA_900406225.1 Acrobeloides nanus | reverse complement strand
CCTGATTTTCAATTTTGGCGGTAAATTCAAAACTAATTCCAAAAATCGCCAACTTCAAACGCGATTATCTCGACAACGATAACGATTCAGAATTTACTGTAAAAACAAAAAATGCTCCATTTTTTATAAATTTTCCGAATATATATAAATTATGGCAAATTTCGCAAAATAACAAAACGCATCCGTTTTACACGGAGTTTTTGGGGTCGATTACAATGACAAGTACCCCAAAGCAATTAGATAAAGCCAAACGGACTTCAGCATCTGAAAGAGGACCAAAAATTAGGGGTAGTTTCCTTTTTGTGTGAGGTCTGGATTGTTAACCTCTTTGAAAAAATTGGCCGCACAAGTTTTACACAATTTGGGTGCGCGGGCGCACCCATGGGTGCACCCGTTTTACAAAGACCCAAAGGAGGAGCTAGTAGATTTGAAATGGTGCGAAATACAGGCTGTTGCCGCCAAACTGGGGATAATACATCCACAAAAAGGGTTTAGTTTTACCAGATAGGCTGAATAATTCGATTGGGAATCGAACACTTTTTGCAGCTGGAGTGGAAAAAACTTTGGAAAAAAGATAACACTTTTTTATGCTTTGAGGGGTCCGGATACATTTTTTGGCGTTTGCCAGGGATGAACATGTTCAAAATAATTTTTTATACGCTCAAATTCTTCAGAAAAAGATTAAACACAAAAGTGTGTTATGTGTTTGCTATATGAAAACGATAACACTTTTATTACACGACTACAGGGTATGCTTAAATAAATGGAACGATTCGATTGAATGCAGATTGAAGAAAACTGTCCAGATTTTATTTCTAAGACCGACCGCAAGTTGTCGTACTTTGGTGTCGTACCATCGTACCTTTCTGTCGTACCGTGGTACGACAAAAAGTACAATAACTTGCGTTCTCGAGTCGTACTTTTTAATGCATTTTAAATGAAAAAGTACGATAACTTGTGACCTCATGCGTCGGTACGACAACTTGTGTCCGGCCTAAAGATGAACACTCATCTGACCTTAGCGCTAATGATTATTTGATTCGAAGCATTCTCGAAGCTAAAGCGTATTCAAAACCTCGTCAATCAATCGAATCTGTGAAAAAGGCACTTCTGAAAGGCACTTTCTGAAAGCCTGGAATGAACTGCCTGTAGTAACGTTGGGTAAAATCACTTTCCAGTGAGATTGAAGAAATGTATTCAAGCGAAAGAAGAAAATTTTGAATAATTTTTTTAAACGTTTTGTTGTTAATTTATTGTTGGTTTCATAAAATGTTGTTTAAAAAAATCGTTCCATTTATTTAAGCACACCCTGTGTTATCAAATTCACGCCCATAATAAAACTAAAATCAATATTGCAAAGACTTCATCAGTCATTTTTGTATAGAAAGAACATTAGTTGTGCTTACAAGGGACGTTTTAGACATGTAAAATCGATTTTTTCTAATTTTGACAGGAAGTTGTTGGGCATACTTTACTTGTTATAAATATTTTTTGGTTTGGGTGTCTGAATCTTCATTGCGGAGATATTGACACGAAAACTGTATACAATTACGACTAGATTAAATTTAAGCATCTTAAAATAATAGCAAAAAAATTGACGCATAAAGAAATCGAACCAGACGTCTTTCGACTGTCAGGCGAGTCACTTGCCACTTGCCCATCCTCGCTATTATTTTAAGATGTTCAAATTTAATCAAGTTGTAATTGTATAAAGTTTTCGTGCCAATATCTCCACAACGAAGCTTCAGATACCCAAACCAAAAACATGTTTATAACAAGTAAAAAGTATGCCCAACAAATTCCTGTCAAAATTAGAAAAAATCGATTTTACATGTCTGAAATGTCCCTTATTAGTTTTATATTCATTTTTTACCAATGATGGCAAAAGCGGATACCTGTGAAGTTCTTTTTGTACCAATTTCATATGTTGGACATCGTACGTTAAAAATATTTTAAAGGATGTAAAAACTGGGATTTTTTGTTGCGATTTTTATAAAATTTTCAAGTTTATTTAATTTTCACCAAAATAATCCTATATGGGGGGTTCTACGCGAAAAAGCGCATTGCGAACCTTGAGAACGCTTTCCTGACCATAATTAGCCTATTTTTGCTCCAATCAGTGGCGTAATTAAGGAGGGAGATACACACAGTGACGCATGAATTTTTTCAAAAAGTCCTATATATTCTGATAACTCTTTAGAAATAACAAAATTAGCTGCTATAACTCTAATCTTGAAAGGATAAAAAAATTTTTAAGAAAAGGCAAAAACTTTTGATCGGCAAGGGAAGTATAACCCCTTATCATCAGGCCATTGCCCGCAACCGATCCACTGATCCATCCTGCTTTTTGATTGAATGGATCATTTTTTACTTATATAGTAGTGTATATTTTTTATCTCCTTAGAATTAGAGTTATAGCAACTAATTTGGTTATTTCTAAAGGATTATCAGGTATGCTCTTTCAGAATATAGAACCGGGAGACCAAGAGCCTTTGGCGCTCAAGGGATCGTTCAAAATTTTTTTTTTGTGTTTTTCGGTTCAATTTTTTCGAATTTTTTCAGCTTTTTACAATTTTTCGAATTTTTTCAATATTTTACAATTTTTTCAATATTTTACAATTTTTTTGATTTTTTAAATATTTTTTCGACTTTTTTCAAATAAATCGACTTTTTTCAACAAGAAAAACATTTATTGAAAAAGGAAAAATATTTCGGCAAAGGGATCGAACCTGATCCTTCTCGACTGCAAAACCAAAATTTATCACTTTTAAACCCAAAATGTCCAAAATTTTCCATTTTTTAACCAAACTTTCCATATTTTCAACAAAATCGTATGTTTTTAGCATTTTAGCTTAAAGGCCCACTTCACTAGGAAATAACCCCGCAATTTTTTCGAAAATATGGACCCCTCTGCTCATATACAAGGATTATTTTGGTGACAGTTGAAAAATTTTTAAAAATCGCAAAAATTCTGTTTGTTTTTTTGTATTGAAAACCCTTTACATATGTACAGGGTGATCAATAATTTACTTACGTATTTAAAAAGCTCGCCAAAAGTCGAGTTTAAGTCCATTTCAGTCACCCGATAGCTCATTCGATAGCCACCGTCACCGAATTTTGTTAGCAAAAAAATTATTAAAAAATATTTTATTTTCAATTTTTTAGCCCAAAAATACTAAAAAATTACGATTTTTTGAAAATTCCCTTATTTTCAAAACTTTGCGAAAAATCGAGTATAGGACGGATTTCTCCGAGCGACAGCAATCCTGAAAGTTTGGATCCTGAGATATTTTTTACAAAAAGAATTATTGAAAAAGTTTTTAAAATCGCGGAGATATGATTTTTTTAAATTATGCTTTTTTTCAATTTTTGAACTTTTTTGAAAATAAGAAAAACATCGAAAAAAGCATAATTTTCAAAAAATCATATCTCCGCGATTTTAAAAGCTTTTTCAATAATTTCTTTTGTAAAAAATCCCTCAGATTCCCAACTTTCAAGATTGCCGTCGCTCGGAGAAATCCTTCCTATACTCGATTTTTGGCGAAGTTTTGAAAATAAGGAAAATTTCAAAAAATCGTAATTTTTTAGTATTTTTGGGCTAAAAAATTGAACATAAAATATTTTTTAATAATTTTTTTTGCTAACAAAATTCGGTGACGGTGGCTATCGAATGAGCTATCGGGCATCTGAAATGGACTTAAACTCTATTTTTGGCGAGCTTTTTAAATACGTAAGTAAATTATTGATCACCCTGTACATCAAAAAATAAGTTTAGTGATTGGAAAAAAAGGAACTACCAAAGAAACGTTGCAAGCTGAAACAATGTGTAAAATTGTTATAAAAACGACAAAAAATAATAACAACTTGGCATCGTGCGCAATAACTGGAAAGCCAAATGAAATCACGTAAATCTTAGCAAAGAAAATTTAATCTTACTAGCGCGCTTCGCGCACCTAAACTTAATTAGGGCGCGCCATTTACAGCAACGTTTCATATGGATTGCCCGGTCCCTATATGCTCGCATCATTATGATGATAACATTGCAGTCTCAGTAAGATGCTGTCTGATTCTTGATCGCTGCGCAATCGAAGACACCCAGGCACGTAGCAAGGAGGGGGGCAATTCAGGCAATTGTCAGGGAAATTTTGAAAAAAATCATAAGGGTACCCCTTATGTTTTTGTCCAAAACCACAGCTTCGATCCTGTGGATTTTGGTCAAAATTTTGAAAAAAACCAACAGGTAGCTGTGAATTTGGGACTTTGGATCATTGCCCCCCCCCACAATAGAAAATCCTGGCTACGTGCCTGAAGACACTTGCAATTTTTAAAACTGTTTGGTCCTAATTTTGTGCAATTCCAAACACATAGAGGTTGATCACTTGTTCAATAACTACCACGTCCATGTTTTGAAAGAAGGACAAAAAATTCGCTTAAAAATTTACAATGAAAGAGGAACGCCTGAAACGATTCCCGGTGTTATTTTTCGATGATTTGGAGCGATTTTTCATTCCCTTGGTCCCCCAAGGTGTAAAGATTTTAAAATTTTTTGTCTCCGATTTTGGTTTCCTGTGCGTCTACCACATTTAAAAAAGACCACTTGTCAATCCGATGTACCAGTTATGCGTGAGTATCTATGGAGTTGTATTAAATATAGCAAACTCCTGTGGTGTCTCGAGAAAGTATATTTCTGACACGTAGAGTTGTGCTGGTCAATTGACATATTTGACGTCAAATGTCAAATATGTCAATTAAAAATATTTGACGTCAAATATTATTTACTGCATTATAAGTGCTTTTTTCATTTTACTCTTTGATAAATTCGACAGCAAGTCAAACAACATTAAAATTTTAAATTTTTTTTTGATAAGTTCGAAAAACTTTTTACCTAAAAAATAATTGTCGAACTTATCAAAAAAAAATTAAAAACAAATAAAAATTTTAATGTTGTTTGACTTGCTGTCGAACTTATCAAAGAGTAAAATGAAAAAAGCACTTAGGGTGCTCGTTAGTCGTTGTCACGCCCAAAAAACACTGTTAAATGAGCTGTGAAACGTTGTCGAGCTTAATAAAAAAAAACAATAAAACTGCTCAGAAAAGCCTCCTCAGAAGTGTAAAAGTTTTTTTTAAAGCACAGATGAAAGGCAAAATTCCCGTAGGAATCAAAAGACAACTTTTCTGACGCAAAAAATTACATTATCAACATTCTTATAATGATCAGAGATTTCGTTTCAATACATAGAATAATACAAAAATCAATAAAGGACAATAAAAACATGATTCAATATAGAACTAGACATTAACACGAAAATGAGAGCAACACGAACTTTAAAAATATGAACGGTCACGCCATCTAAAAGATGGCGTGACCGTTTTGAGATCTCGTGGTGACGGATGGACACAGAAACCGGTTTTTTTATATTTATAATTATTATAGGAACGCATTATATAAAATCGAAAAGCTAATCAAAGCTGCTGGACGTCATTTAACAACATTACAAAATGATAAGCTTCAGCTCAGTTTTCCATTCCCACGAAGATATTGTGGCTTAGTACTAGGCAAAGACGGTGCTAATCATAAAGCCATCCAAGAACACTTCGGCATCAAATTCTTCATCAATACAATACCGGACGATGTGGAAACCTCAAAAATTTCAGTGACAGGCCCACTAAAAAGATTGATTAAAACTAGACTTGCCGTATATCACCTTATGGATGTTGTTTCCAATGCGGGTGATAAGAAGTTTAACGTTCAAAATGAGCTGTTCCAACAGCAACTCATTGCTGTACCCGAAGTTTCTATAAAGCTATTGATGGGGAAAGGCGGAGAAACACATAAAACCATCGAAAAAGAATCTGGAGCAAAAATAAAATTTGATCTTGCTAATGTTAAAGATGGAAAAATTTCGGTAGAAATTCGAGGAAATCTTGACCAAATCGAGAAGGCAGAATGAGAAATCTGGAACAAAGTTAGAATGGCAAGTGCAGAGCCAACTAATGGGAATAACTTGAAAATCAATGTGCCAGTAGGTAAAGTCGGATTGATTTTGGGCAAAAATGGTTCGACTATAAGCAAGGTAAATAGAAAATCATCTGATAAACTCTATAACATGGTGAGATTCCAAAAATGGACGCACATGACCTATACAGTGCGTTGCACTTCAATAAAGCATCCCCTATTTTTGCGTGTTTGGGGCTCAAATGAAGAAACAGGTCCTATTTATGCGAAAATTCAAAAATTTGTTGAGTGGGTATTCCCATAAAAGTGGTGTCGAACGTCTTCTCTCAACATCCCCTACCACTTTTGTTTTAGCACTAAAAACAAAAGTTGTAGGGGATGTTGAGAGAAATTGAAGCAGGCATTAAAATGACAATTTTTAATTTGAGATATGCTTGAAAACCGGGGCAAAAGTTTATTTTGATCAAGATGATGAAGACGAAATTGGCTCCCAATTCCGAACATTAATTATTGAAGGGAAAGCAGAGAAGGCTGCAAATGCTGTTAAGGAGGTTAAAACGTTGTTGGAGAAGCCTATTCAAGTACAATCATCCCAGAATTAGTCAAATTTATTTTACTTTTACAGAAAACAACATCCGCTAGACCAATTAAAGTGGAAGAGGTGGACCAAACAAAACGCTTCATACTTCCAACTGCTTGTAAGGACCAATTATCTAAGAAGTTTCAAGTAATTGCCAATGTCCACATGGTCAAGCTTTCATACGAAGGTTGTTTTAAACAACTTTTCTAAACGATGAGTTAATTTAGATGATAACGAAGGAAAAAGTTACGTTATCATAGATGGGGCACAGAAGCAAGCCTTTCGTGCAATCCAAGAAATGTTGGCAGAAGCAAGAAAGTCTAAACTCGTCTTCGATGAAGAAGAAACAGTTGAGTTCGAAGTACCGATGGATAAAATTGGTCTGGTTTTTGGACCAAAACATGCAGTTAAGATGCAGGTAACATATAAACTCTTGCGTCTCTCACGTTTTCATCTAGATCGAGAAGGATACGGGTGCTAAAATCGAGCTCAAAAAGGCAGAGCTACCTTCTAACATATTTTTGATCCAAGGCACACCATTTCAAATCCATCAAGCAAAGCACCAAATCGCAATAAAAGCTCAACAAATTCCCAAGGATTCACCACTGCCAGCATTTGTAGCACCACCACCCAAGACTTTCCAGTGTAACGTTTGCTATGAAAACTTTCCTCTTCATGATGGTGTCGCTTGCGTCGACCGAAATGAGGAGAGCGAAGAGAAGCATTCCTTTTGTATTGAATGCATTCAAAATCAAGCTAGAGCTGCAGTTGATGTGGTGGATTCAACAAAGCTGGCGAAAGGTGGAATTGGGCTACCATGCATGGAGCACGAATGCACAAATGCATTGATGCTAAGTAAGCTAAAAAAAATTTTATGCGGGGAATCCGAATTTCACATTCCCGAAGCATGAAAACGCTTCCACGAATCAGAAAAAAGCTGTGTATCGACACGAAAAATTGAGATAGCACGGGGAAGTTTCGCTAGCAAATTTATATCAATAAAAATTTTTCCGCGAACGACCACGCAGGGATGCCTAACGAAAGCTCAAAACACATAAAAGGATCATCAACCAAGCACAATTACCTCGAGAAATCGAAACAAAGCAATAATGAACTTCGTGAAGTGACTTTTGCACGCGGGATCGAACCCGTGCTCTATGAGTGAAGGCCAAGCACGTTAGCCATTCGGCCATAGGTCACCCCATGATATTGTACTTGTTTTAAAGTGTTCAGCGAACTAAATCGATTGGAAATTTTGTTTTAAATTTTGACCCTTGCTACCACCTTTTTGGCATTTTGGTTCGCCGCACCCCGAGTTTAATTTTCGGAAAATTTAGGCGAAATCCGTTGGCACCTAAACGAGGCAGTTCTCGACCTTTTGGACGAACGCTGCATGCACGAGTCTATCATAGAAGCTAATATTGAAGGTCTTGTTCGCTGTGATAACTGTGCTAACATGTTGATTATCGAGAGTGGTTCAAACTTTACGTGTCCTGAATGTAGGCGTATTCAATGCCGGTTAGTTATGTCTATCGTTATTATATAAACTGGTTTAGTTATTGCCCCCGTGAATATAATGAAGAACACTTTGGCAAAACATGCAAACAAGTAGAAGAAGCTGAGCAAGAAAGAATTCGAAAACAAATTGAAGAAGCGGAAAGAGAGCGCTTACGGGCACAAGCAGCAGAAGCTGCAGTAGAAGCTGATCGGAAGGCTAAACTTAATCTGTAAGCTACTAGAACAGGTCCCTAGGAAATATACTCTTCAAAGCCAAAATTTATGAATATGCTTTAAAAACCTTACAAGGAGCCATCTCCAACTATCAGGTCAAAACATATGTCAAAATGAATTTTATGTCATTTACAGCAACGTTTCATATGGACTGCCTGCATACATGGGCAAGCAGGGGGGGGGGGTACTGGGCCCCAAAATACGAATTGGTCCCTACTGTCGACCAAAAAAAAAAACGTCGACAGGCGAAAAAGTCGAAATACGAATTCGTATACGAATTGGAAATACGAAATCGTAGTCTAATACGAATTCGTATATATGTTTTGCCGTCAAAAGACGAATTGGTCCACTAATTTTTCCCCCGATACGACGAATTAGGGGGGGGAGGTACAATACCCCTCTTGCCCAAGTATGACTGCCTGGTCCCTATGTTCGCATCATTATGGTGATAACATTGCAGTCTCAGTAAGATGCTGTCTGTTTCTTGATCGAAAAATACATCGAAAAAAGTGAAAAAATTTTCCCCGTGAGACATCACTGTGGGCCAGGAGGCCAAAATGTGTTATTTTGGGTCTGAAAGATAGCCCTTTCACTGTATTTTTTGGTGCTCTTTAACATAAAATTCAATTATTCTTATTTGGGCAACTTATTTTAGGAAACTTTATGGCTTAGGCCCTAGGTTTTAGGCTTTGGTTCTAGGCTTAGATCTTAGGCTTAGACCTTAGGCTTTGGCCTTAGGCTTAGACCTAGGCCTAAGGCCTAAGCCATAAAGTTCCCCACAAAAATTGCCCAAATAAATGAAAAAGTTGCCCGTTAACTAGCATTGCATAAAATTCATTTTGGCATAGATTTTGACCTGACAATTGGAGATGGTTCCCCGTTAGATAGATCTTTGTGCAGTGTTTTCTACCATATAAAAACTCTCGATTTCTCTATTTTTAGGTATAACCAGCTCTCAGATATTATAGTGCACCGATGTCATCGATGCTACATACAATTTGTGAAAAGTGACGGTTGTAATAAGATGACTTGCCGCTGCGGTGCAACGCAATGTTATCTATGTCGTGCTAGTGATATTGGTTATGAACATTTTTGCCAGTATTCTCTTCATTTTATATAAATAAAAAGTTTTAATAAAAATTTTAGGTGTGGCAATGTAATAACTCAAACTAATGCTAGCTGTACCAGTTGTGGGAAACGTTGTAGAACCTATACAGATGCAAAAACGGTAGAAGAAGCGCACATGCAACAAATTCAACAAGGATATGTTCATTAGTTTCAAATTGTCAGAAATGAAAAGTTTTCGGGAAACTTAATAGTAAAATATAGGCTTTAAATTTAAGAACCCGGGGACCGAGCTCTAAAGTGCTCGGAGGAGTTTTCAACGCTCCTAGCGTTGACGCTTAAAAAATTACCATTAAAAATTTTTTACCAATTCGCATTGTTGAAGTCTGATGGACTCGTTCCGGCATAACTAGTGTTCAGAATGATCGCGGAATCGCGTGTCAACTCGATGCCGGCTTCGTACGTGTTGACGTCGTACGATGCGAGGGCAGTTGCGATTGCAGCAGCTCCAGCTTTAACCCCATTGTAGGGCGCTTGTTCGTTTGCATAGAGGTTTCCGTTGGAATCATATAGGCCGTATTGGATCAGAGTAAAGAGCTTCAACCCCGCCGATTGAAACGCCTTGGCAGTGTTCACGACATTATTCAGTTGATCTGAGCTGCTGTTGCAGCCAATGCGATAGATCGTACAACTGAGCGCCTGCAGCGCAACCACGACTTTCATCGGCGTAATGGTCGACAAGTTTTTATCTTTTTGTAGAGGAGTATAGGCTTTCTAAAGCCAGAAACTTTTTTTATAGAAATGTTTGACAGGTTGCGTAGGTTCCACAAAAGTATTCCTCTAAAAACGAAACCTTGTAGGTCGTTGTAGAAACGAGAGCAAAGTTTCTACATAGAGAACTTCAAGTGAAGGAAAACCATAAAAAACCAGGTTATATCGGAAAGACTTTGGCATATTTCCTAAGTTTTCGAGGGTGGCAAATCTATTCGTGCAATTTTGGAGCCAATCTTGGGGAAGCACAACATGCATCAAGAGTTTGTCGTAAAGGAATTTAGATCAAGAATTTTTTTAAAGGAATTTAAATCAAGAATTTACGTTAAGGAATTTAGATCAAGAATTTTCGTAATGGAATTTAGATCAAGAATTTTTTTAAAGGAATTTAGATCAAGAATTTTTGTTAAGGAATTTAGATCAAGAATTTACGTTAAGGAATTTAGATCAAGAATTTACGTTAAGGAATTAAGATCAAAAAAGGTCAAGGAAAATTTTTCAAGCTCTGAAAATGGTCGCAATCGATTCCTCACATATGAAAACCCCTGTATAGGTGCCATTTCTGAAACAATTGGACTTAACCTTGTTGAGAAAAATACATATAAAACAGAAAATTCTTGATCTAAATTCCTTAACGTAAATTCTTGATCTAAATTCCTTAACGTAAATTCTTGATCTAAATTCCATTACGAAAATTCTTGATCTAAATTCCTTAACGTAAATTCTTGATCTAAATTCCTTTACGAAAATTCTTGATCTAAATTCCATTACGAACATTCTTAACCTATATTCTTGACGTACATACTCTTTACGACAAAATCTTGATGCATGTTGTGCTTCCAATCTTGGAGCCAGTCTGAACATTGACACGAAAATCCTGAATTTTATATTTTTTTAAAATATGCGACAAAGAAAAAACGGACGGGCCCCAAAGCCCAGACCTCATCAGCCCCAGCCCCTTCCCTGCCCCTAGGGGACCTAGGGCCGAGGGGGTCTAGGCTTTGAAGGCCTCGGCCCTTTTCGGTCTCTGGTAATGACACGATAGAAGTATAAATCCAGCCTTAGTCTGCAGCACATTACACGTTTTATACAAGAAGATAAAATTTTAAAAAAATTTAATTTCTTCGCTCCACTTTCACTGGTATTCCCATTTTTGGGCGCAAAATTGACTCATTTCCACCTAGATTATCATGAAGCTTGTAATTAGTGGTCAATTTGTATTTCCTCAAAATCCATATCATGGCAACCTTCTCTTCATAAAAGGCAAATTTCTGGCCAATACAATTCCGTGGGCCAGCACTAAAGGGTATATAATCATAGGGGTGTCTGCTAACAGCTTTCTCTGGAAGGAAATTGTCAGGGTCAAAGTTATCAGGGTTTGGATAAGTCTAAAGGAAATGTATTTTTGCGATAAGTTTTGATATTTTTTACCATCGGATTACGATGCACCACATATTGATTAATTACAACTGTTGCACCAGCTGGTACAATTTTCCCGCCTAAATTTTTATTTGTCTAAAAAACTATGTAAATTTTTACCCAAGTTAATATCATTTTTAAGTTTTCTTAAAACTGCAGGTACTGGTGGGAAGAGACGCATAGATTCTTTCAGACATCTTTCAAGATATTTGAGCTCTTTTAAGTCATCTATGACTATATCTCTATCTGAATCTCCTAAATTTCGAAAAGAAATTAGTCAAAGTTTGAGATTAGCGTACCAAAATGTTGATAAATTTCTTGGTATACTTTCTCCTGAATCTCGGGATGGGTGGCAAAACACCAACAGGTCCAGCCTATGCCACTAGACGTTGTGTCATGGCCTAAAAAGGGATTTTTAGATCAACTTTGCAGAGAATACAAAAATGAGTGGAAAAGTAACGAATTTATAAGCTTAAGCATATGCCTAATCATAAGCCTAAACCTAAGTCTAAGCATAAGCTTTAGCCTAAGTATAAGCCTAAGCCTAAGCCTAAAGCCTAAGCATGTGCCTAAGCCTAATCCTAATCTTAGGTATAATTTTAAGCTTAATCCTAAGCATAAGCCTTAACCTAAGCCATAGCCTACGCCTTTTATCGTCTTTTCGATTTTATAAATTTAATTCCATCATTATTTGTTTAAGTTCGAAAATTTTTTCATGATATTATTTTTTGCTTCAAAGTACTATGGGACACACGTGTACAAACCCCCCCCCCGAATTTCGGGGGGNGGGGGGGGGGTCGCCCGCAACCCGCAGGCCAAAATGACTTTTCGCCCGCAAATTTTGCGGGTGAGACCCATTTCGCCCGCATCCGCGGGCCGCAGGCTCCTGGGATGCGGGCGAAATGAGAGAAAAATTTTGCGGCTCGCCCGCAGCTGCGGGTAAAAATTTTTTGATTTTTCCCAAAAATTTTCTAAAAAAAAGGTCGTTTTTTTTCGCCCGCAACAAGTCTAAATTTTCGGGGGGTGTTTGTACACGTGTGCTATGGGATAGGATAGTGGAGTAGAGTAGTATTTCCACAAACAAGTTTTCGCTGGTATACCTTCAAACATAAACGTATCAACTTCTTCACGAATATCCTCATTCGACAGCTGATTTTCATTTTTCATATTTAAAAGCATATCCAAAAATGCCATCCTTTTCTTTTCAACTTTTTGACCACTTTTCTCGAGCTCGTCAAAAATTTCGGCTCTTTCATTTATAACCTAAAAAATCGATTTTCAAAATTTGAACATATGTTTTTGTCTTTACTTGTTGAGTAAACCCGAGTAAGGTTTCTAAGGCTTCTCGCCTCTTTTTAGCCTTTCCTGTGGCATACCAAATCGGGGCAATCCAATTTAATGGGTTGAGCGAAAATTCAAATGCTAGAAGATTGTATTGTTCAACAGCTTTGACATAAGGTTGATTGGGGTCTCCTTGGGCATTCAGCTCGACTCCCATAGCTGTGCCTAAAATTTGAAAAATCATTGGCTTGTTTGTGAGTAGATAAAATGACCACAAATAATGTCCAAGGCGGCATGCTTGATTAGTGGGTAAACATCAATAATTTCTTTCCCATCAGCGTATTTTTCCAAATTTTCGATAAAAATCTAAACTTTGGTTGACATTTTTGGGAAGTTGGCTGCCCCAAAGGGAAAGTGCCCCCTCTTCAGACAACTGCCCCATTTGGACAACTGCCCCCGAGGTAAATTGCCCCAGTGGATAACTGTCCCTGTGCCAGTTATCCACTGGGGCAGTTGTCCAAATAGGGCAGTTGTCTGAAAGGGGCACTTTCCCATTGGGGCAGTTGTTTGAGGGGGGAGTAGTCTGGAGGGGGCACTTTCCCTTTGGGGCAGTTGTTGACAAGCCTCAAAGGGTCGATTCTTGAAGGAAGTCGCTTTTAAAGTTTGACCCGTTTTTATTGCTGCTACTGTAAATTGTCGATAGTAACAAAAATTTGTTTCAGCGTGACAATTTTGTCTCCTTGATCACAATGAACAAAATATTATTGTGCTCAAAATTTGCATATTTCTGGCCGGTGACAAGGATTCACGTTTTGTAAATTGTGTATCCCAAAAAAATACCCTCATTTCCTTGTTGAACACTTCAAAAAATCCTTCTAACATATTAAAATGAAATGATGGAGTGAGCATTTTCCGTCGTGAGCGCCATTTGTCACCGGTGCTGAAAATTTTTTTTAATATTTTTTATGTGGAGGGAGGGAGTGAAAGCTATACCTCAAAAGCAGCCCAGTTCCTAGCCAAGGCAAGAAAAAATTATATTCCTGACCTTTTGTAATCTCATGGTTGCTTTCAATAATCGGCTAAATTCAAGAAAATTTTTATTAAATTTGATGTTTTTTTAAAATCTGTATGCTTACTTTAAGAGCTTCTCCATTTAATGGAGCAACATATAAATTTTCCATTACCCAAATTCGAATCACATTTTCTCCTTTAGAAAGTGCTTTCTCGGCTATGTTCAATATGTATGGAAGGAAGTCTAAATTGTCAAAAAATGAAAAATTGTTATTTTTAGGGTCGTAAATAGAGACCGCCATGTGAAATTTTGAAGCTACTACACAATAGGGGGGGGGGGGGGGCACCCAAGTGAAAATTTTTCGAAATTTTTGGAGCAAGTTCCCCTGGTTCCCGCCACTTAACGTTGACTAAACTCGGCAAAAAATGTTTTTATTTTCTTCCGAAGATTATCCATTTAGGGGTAATTTTATTCGAAAAATCAATTGCGCGTACTCCCGTAACCTTAAAACCGCGGGAAAATGGTGGAAATTCGCCAAAAACGACCACGAAGGGATGCAATTCGATTTTCTCGAGAAATGAACAAATATCCCCTCATGCATCCTTGTGTGGTCGTTTTTGGCGAATTTTCACCATTTTTATGCGGTTTTCAGGTTGCGTGAGTGCGCGCAATGAATTTTTCGCATAAAATTACCCCGAAATGGGTAATCTCGGAAGAAAGTAAAAATTTTTTCCGAGTTTAGTCAACGTTAAGTGGCGGGAACCAGGGAAACTTGCTTCAATTTTTTTCTGGAAATGACCCCTCTAGACGTAAAAAAATGCGTGAATCCGGATTTGATATGTTCGTATCCCCAGTCACCTCAGGACCAGTCCAGTAATTTACAACCATATGAAAAAATGATATATTCGGAAAGGTCATGAAAAATGGAGCATTTTTTGTTTTTATGGCATGGTCTGAATCGTTGTAGTTTTTGAGATAATTGCGTTTGAAATTTTGAATTTGTGTACAAGCTCTTCGTTGTAATACACAAATTTTTTTGAATTTTTTGCGGAAAAATCGATTTTTGCAACGATTTTTTAAATTTTCATAAAATGAACATTGTAGCAATTTTTTGTAGCTAAATGAAACGAACAAAATGACACCAAAATTATCCAATTTGAACATTGTTTTGGGTTATTGAAACGAAAACATGAATCAGGGTTTTCGTTCCAATAACCCAAAACAATGTTTAAATTGGATAATTTTGGTATCATTTTGTTCGTCTCATTAAAAAATTGCTACAATGTTCATTTTATGAAAATTTAAAAAGTCGATGCAAAAATCGATTTTCCGCAAAAAAATTCAAAAAAGTTTTGTGTATTACAACGAAGAGCTTGTACACAAATTCAAAATTTCAAACGCAATTATCTTGAAAACTATAACGATTCAGAACATGCCGTAAAAAATGCTCCATTTTTCATGATCTTGAAAAATGCTCCATTTTTTACACCCTGTACTTTCTAAAATAGGCCTAGTTGTACTAACCATATGAAGATTTCGGAATTTCATGAGCATTCCCTATTAGAGGCAATGGTGCTGAGCCAAAAATTTTATCACCATATTCATGCAAGCGTTTTCTTCTCACCAAAAATTTGTGCAAGAAATAAAAATAAAATAATCCAAAAATTAAGAAACTTAAGCCAATGTGGACTAGCATGTTTTTGACTATGAACAAATAATTAACCTATTTAGATTATTTATATAAACAAAAGTTAGACAGAAACTAGAAGATTAGTTAGAAACTAGACTAGCTATCTTTATTCAACCAAATAGAAAACAAATATTGTACACACGTGCATGCCAAGAAAATTATGTCGATGCTTCAACTGACTTAGATAAAAGTTTGGTCTATGATATCAACAAGAGTATAGTATAGTTTAGCCTCTTATAATCTAGAAACTTTACAAATTGTTCATTGATTATTAAAAGGGCAACCTTATAATTTTTTTGGTTGGCATTCAGCAGGCCACCTTTAAAGGACCAGTGCAACAAATCAATCTTCTAGAAATAAGCTTATCATATAGAACTGCGTTCACTGATCTTATAGAACTGCGTTCACTGATCTTATAGAATTGCGTTCACAGAACTGCGATCACTAATATTTTTACACCATAGAGCGTAAACCTCATTTTCATGGAGAAAAATTGCAAAAAAGTGAGATGACTGGGGATAGTGCAAAAAAGGAACTGGATCGAACCCGCCACCTCTGGTGCAAAAAAACAATCTTTACCAATGCGCTACAGAGGAAATCTGGTTTAAATGTCTTCAATTTCGTTATGATATGTCAAATTTTAATTGTCTCAAGTCACCTCACTTTTTTGCAATTTTCTCCATGAAAATAAGGTTTACGCCCTATGGTGTAAAAATAAAAAATGATCAGTGAACGCAGTTATGATCAATGAACGCTAAAAAATGAAAAAAAATTAGTGGAGGCCCTTAGTCCGTTCTCGTAGGAATCCAAACTTAACCCTTGTTCATGTGTTACCACTTCCATGCGTGCTTGTTTCTTTTCTGCGCGCTTTTATCACTATACCAACCCCTCTCATTTTCTATAGCCATGGCCTGGTGTTGAACCCCAAATAGTTCACCAACGGGCCATTTTTCGGCTTTATCTCCTGGCGTATCTCTTTCCATGGCACATCATTGTTGCCAAATGATGTGTTATTTTTCCCTTTTCTCACGCTAGCTCAAACTATGACTAAAGTTCATTTTTAATAATTTTATCCTCCTTTACTCTATTTGTGCTCACAGCAACTTTCCATATATTGCCTACACAGAAACTTATTGTCAGGCGTCAAGAAATGAAATCATTTGTTATGATTTAAATAGGCATAGAGCTTATTTGATTTAAATCTTAACACGAGTATGCTAAAACCAATCGCAACAATAACAAAATTTTTGCAATAACTTTCGCAAACTCAATTTTCTGGTGCCTAGTAACAAAATAGGCTTTTATCAAAACAGTTAACAAACAACTTCAAGCTCTTGAAAAAGCAACTTTAAAATGGTTCTCCCACTAAAAATATTATATTTATTAACTTTAAATTTTCTATGCTTATCTTCCATTACGATCTCGAATACTTCCGGTGCATCAGAATGCTCAATCAATTCCCTAGGGAATGCTGTAGTGGGATTTTTCGTCGGACAATGGTTATATGACGTTTGGTATAATAATAGCTTGTGGTCACAAAGTCCAACAGGTATACCAACACATTTTTTGCATAAAATTTTATAAGGTGTGTGTGATTGCAACGACGGAAAAATGCTCTTTTTCACATCGACAGATAGACCAATACCGGACGAGGCCATTTCGTATACTGGGGAAGCACTCTATGCAACCAATTATTATGGACACAATGTGTGTGCTTGTGATAACGCTGGAAATTGCTATAGGCCATACGGAATTGTTGGATTTCATGCCATACCATATTGTAAAGGTAATTTAAAAAATTTTTTAATATTAAACGAGAAATGTTTGGCCTAGCCCTTGAGCGCCTTCGGCGCTCGGTCTCTCGGTTCTTTGTTTCAAAAAACCCAATATAGACAATGATTGTGATGTGTATCTGGCTGCTTATGACGAGAAGCGGAACGAAAGTATTGTCAGCCCTGGTCATATAATCGATGACTTCGGACATATACAAGAGTTACCAGACCCATTCAAGGTCCCAGTTGGTAGAAACTCTGGCTATCCAGTGATCTCATCTATGGGGTGTAATGGGTGTGAAGAACTGAAAAGTTATCGCTGTGTTTTGCCGGTGAAAGATTTTCCAGATAGTAGAAAATACAGAATACCAATCGGGTTAAACAAAGTGGATGATACGTATATAAATGGAATCCGACTGGGACATCTTATAACGTTTGTGATCGACACACTCTCTATGATTTTGGCCATGTATTTGATAATTGGAAAGTCGAAGAAAGAGATGAAGATGTACCGATGGTTCTTGCTAAACATTGCTGTAAGTGGACTTCAAGAGACCCAACTAAAGAAAAACGGACGGCTGTTCTTCCATAACTTTGTTCTTGACCGTTTGTTCCCATCCACCGGTTGTTCTGACCTGTTGTTCCTAAAATGACGTGTTGTTCTTAAAGGCAAAATCGAAGTAACAAGTCGGAACAACAGGTCGAAATAGGAACAACAAGTCGGAACAACCGCTATACATTTCCGACCGTTTGTTCCTATACCACCAAAAAATTCTTCCTGTGAACAACCGGTCATTGGTAAGGCTAAGGACAAGGCCAAGGATAAGGCCAAGGCAAAAAAGGACAAGGCCTTGGTCTTAGCCTTGTCATTAGCCTTAGCCTTGGCCAAGGCTAAGGATAAGGCCAAGGTCAAGACTAAGGACAAGGCCAAGGCTAAGGCCTTGGTTTAGCCTAGTCATTGGAGACGTGTCGATTGCGTCAAAATTATTTACCTCAATTTTTATTGCGTCATCCGACATTTGCATCAATTTTTGATTGCGTCAATTTTCGATTGCGTCAATAGACATTTGAGTCATCCGACATTTGCGTCAATTTGTGATTGCGTTAAAATTGACACAAATGTCGGATGACACAAATTTCTGTTGACGCAATCGAAAATTGACGCAAATGTCGGATGACGCAAGTGTCTGTTGATGCAATCGAAAATTGACGCAATAAAAAATTTCGCAAATGTTGGATGACGCAATTGACCTTTGACGCAATCGAAAATTGACGCAAATAAAAATTGACGTAAATGTCAGATGACGCAAATAATTTTGACGCAATCGACACGTCTCCAGTCATTAGCCTTGGCCAAAGCTAAGGCCTTGACCTTAGAACAAGGCCAAGGATAAGGCCTTGGCAACAAGTGTCATTTTACCCAACTAAACCCTTTCTTCTCTTTAGTTTTGGGCTTATATCACCGATTTAAACATATCAATTATTTTTGTGCCACTGGGGCTGTTTCCAGCACCGGTTTTATGTGTTCTTGGTCTATCAAGATTCATCGGAAACCTATGGCTAGGAGGCTTTTTACCTTTTATTATCTTTACACAATCACTAGGTGCATCTGGTACTGCTATTCTCTGCGCTATCTACTTTAGATATCGGTATTTTTTTCGTTCTCTTCTGGATCAAACCAATCTGATCTTTAGAGCCACTTTAAACAAATCAATATCAGTATTCAAGTCTAAGATTTGGTTATTTTCAATGGGGATCACCCATCTTCTAGCAGGGTTGCCATGCCTGATCACATTCGTTCTGGCATTTGACGTGCTTAGTGGCGGTATTAGCAATAATCTGCACTATGTCAATGCTCACTATAAAGATGTATCAAATTTTACAATGAGATTTGCTTGTGGCGAATTGAACATAACTTCTACAAGCGCTCAAATTCCTCTGCTATTAACGTTTGTGCAGATTATTGGCTATTTTGTATTCTCAGTGGCTTTACAACTGTATATCATGTATCATCTGCCCAAAATGGTTAAAAATCCTTCGGAGAATTTTCAAAAAGGGCAACGAAGGCTTATGGTTTCTTTATTGATACAGGTATTTTTAATTTTTCACTATGATTTTCGCACGACGAGGGGGGCTATAGCCCTCTTGGCTACACACCTATGGCTGCAGCTAATGCTAATAGCTGTAGCTAGTATGCACACTTACCGCTATTAGCGTTAGCTACAGCTAAAAGCTGCAACGCTAATAGCTGTAGCTATTATGCGGAGACGTGTCGATTGCGTCAATATTCTTTGTGTCATCCGACATTTACGTCAATTTTTGTTTGCGTTAAAGATCAATTGCATCATTCAACATTTGCGTCAATTTTTGATTGCGTCAACAGTCATTTGTATCATTGAGTGTCAAGGTAGTAACGTTACTACCTTTTATCAGGAAGGTGTCAAGGTAGTAACAAAATTGACGCAAATGTCTGTTGACGCAATCAAAAACTGACGCAAATGTCGGATGACGCAATTGACCTTTGACGCAATCAAAAATTGACGTAAATAATTTTGACGCAATCGACACGTCTCCCCCCCCCTCGTCGCTCCGAATGCGCGAAGAAAATTTTTTACATAATGATCTCCCCTTATGATTTTTTCGAATTTTCCCGACTTTTGAAAGTTCACCCGCCTGTCGTCATATCCAGCCTACACCTCTGTTGGAAGCCTTACTTCGGGAACCCAAAATAAAATTGGTGTGATCATTATTCCATAAACAAAAATATGATAAAACCCAGCGAAAAGTAACAAAAATTTCGGCTTTCCAAATAACTCATTCAATCTACCAAGCGATAGTTGTGCTCTTCTATATATTAAAGCCAAAAACAGGGCAAAATTCTTCTGAACATATAACGAAAAAAGAATTATAAACTGTGGTATACCACCAACAATATTTGCTATAGGTCCATTAAAATATCCTGCAAGCATTGGAAATAATATTACTGGCTGCGTCAAAATGACCCAAAGGTCAGTTAGAAAGCTCCAAAAAACGCAATTCAGTAAAAACCATTTGTAATAACATATTGTTTTTGCTTGAAATAAGATCAAGTAAACCATAAGTGGAAAGGAGAAACAGCTTAAGACAAATGAGATTTTTGAAGCAATACTAAATATCTCCACAATTTGTGGTACAATAAATGCGCTACTTGGATAATTGAAGGAGATATTCATGATTTATTGGCCAAGTAGTCGAGTTAACAAATTCAAGAGACGTGGCAAAAATGAGTATAACAAGAAAAGCAATAATAAACATGGTAATTAGAATCTTTACTCCAAAATAACTTGATTTATCGGAAAGAAAAGATAAATTAATTATATAGTTATTAGCTTTGGAGAAATATAGAATGTATAGAAAGGTGCCAGTGGCATGCACAGGAAAAATTTTGCGGGGGCAAAAACACAAGGGTCTCCCTCACACATTTCCAGGGTGGTCAGACCTCCGCCATAACGTCGTAAATGGTCCAAGAATACCCTAACTGGATCTGATTGTTGTCAAATTTCACGTTTTTTTGACATTTTTTCAAAAAATTTTCAAAATTTTAACATTTTAGGGGTCATTTTTTAGAAAATTTTATATCTTTTTTCCTGAATTTATATAAAAATCACAAATTTGTCCTTTTTTCGAAACACCCTGTACTAAATAAATGTTCACGATCAAATTGTAAATTCAGGTGTGTGTTTTTTTTTGCGTCATGTGCACTTTTCTGAATACGTGCTTTTTGCATAATCAACATTCGTTTGAATCTGACGTAGTTGATTAGGCTATAGAAATGTAAAAATTTGTATATATAGCTCGTCTTCAATCATATGCTTGTACTTGGTCATCGCTAGCATTTGGTTAAAACTTGCTTGTCAGAGAGTTGTAGCGAGAAATTTCAATTTGTCATTTAAATATTCATCCTAAAAAATGTCGAATCAAACGTCAAACACAAGTGCAGAAGTTATACTGTAAGATTTTATTAATGGGTTTCTGTTGACCCCCCCCCCCACATACAAAAAAGAAATCGACGTTAAGAAACAATCGTGGTCAAAAAAATCTCAGATAGGAAATTTTTTCCTAGTTTTTTGTTCTAGTACTTGACTAGATTTTTATCAACGTTGATTACGAAATTTAGATTGGCTCCTATACCTTTCTTTTGACCGCCTAAGCAATATTTTTTAGGACAACCATCTGCGAACTGAGATATTTCTCCCATCAATTATAATGATGACAGTTTCAATTTTTGGCCAATTTGGAAATGCCAGTATTGTATGGGCAACCTTGAGAAATAAGTAATTTAGGGATCCAAAATGAGCATAGCAAATTTTTAGATATTTACAAAATCATTGCAATTGGTTGATTGCGATGAACGCTGCCGTTGATGTACTACATCAATTTAGCCATTACATTTTTGCTTATTTCATTTTTACCGGAATCAACTATACAACAGCAAAAACTTGTTTTTTTCTTCAACAACCATCATTCATTGCATTTGTTGTTGGGATGATTTTTATTGTTTTAGTTGGAGTGGATCGAACTTTTAGTGTTTTATTACCTACCAAGTAAACTCTGTTTGGAGTCATCCAGATATTACGTAATCATGTGGGGGAAGGAGGGGTAAACCACCAAAAAGTGGATTACGTAATATCTGGATGACCTCTTTCCCGATTCTTCCCGAATTCAGGTTTTGGCAGAGTTGAACCAATCGTGTCAATAAACATGATGTTATTGAAGATTTATTGAAATTCAGGCAACTTTTTATTAAAATTTTTATTACAAGTGCAATAAAAAGTTGCCTGAATTTCAATAAAATCGTGATTATTGACACGATTGGCTCAACTTCTCCATAACCTGAATTCGGGAAGAATCAGGGAATAGAGTTTCAATTAATCTACACAAATCAAATATCTTGTATATGCAAAATTGTGCATCTTTAGATATAAGAGAGTGAACACATTTTTATATATGAGCGTTATGGTATCATTTCCATTAACATATACAGTTTTATACTGGGCATTTTCCTATAAAGAAATGCTTACTTTTGCTGATCAGTAAGACTTTTGAAAGCAGAAAAGTGAAATCAAATTCTCAATTGATATACCTATTTTTAGGATGGTTATATGTAATATTGGCTCAGGAAATGGACCAATTATTTCAATAAGTTTCAAATATTGGAACTTATTTTAATTATGTTATTGAAGGTTTAATGGTTGTTGTATATGGCATCATGTTTTTAAGTTTTGTTTTGCGAAAAAGTATGCTCTAACAGACAAGAGCTTGAGATTGGAGGGTGGGATCGTTAATCTTGGAGAAAAATCTATTTTACAGTTCTGGAATATCCGATTGACTGATTCTCGCCCGCGCCCTCTCAAAAATCTTTATTTAAAAAACTGTTTAGATCAAAACTCGGCGTCTAGAAAAGTGATCAAATCACTATCCGTAATCTTAATAATTATAATAATCTGTTGGCCAGGCATGTTCATTTATCGGCCTATAATACTTTCCTTGTTTCCTTCATTATTTGGGGACAATCTTGAGCTTCAAATGGAATATCTTGGAATTTTGATAAATATTGGAGTTGCGTCAAATTATTATGTTTATTACATGTTCAGGTAACTTTACTAAATATTTACAAATTTAAAAAAGTATCGGGGATCGAAATCTCTGTGACTCCGAGCGACATATGTACCTACTGTGCCTACAAGAACTATAGGTACATTGTTCTTTATATACAATATAATTTTCTCGGAAATTTTTTTGAAGGGGTACAAGTGGTGTCGATTGTCTTCTCTCATCTCATACAACTTTTGTTTTTGGTGTACAGGGTTGAAATCTAACTCATCCTAGATCGTCTGGACAGACACACAAACTTTATATAGTAGTAGTAAGATTTTAGCCGAGATTATCGGGCAGCATTTCAAAGACAACTTTCTTTTATTCCATATTGTCGCAAGGTAAAAAAACAGCAGGTACAAACAGTTCACCAACAAACTCAAGCAGTTTCTGGAATTCGAAGCATTATGAAAATAAACAACTTGACTACTAGTAAAAATCATAGCACTGTTTCTGTTAAACATGTTAGTTTTTGAATATGATCAGTTTATTTACAATAAATAATTTATGAATATTTACATTCTTATGATTCTATAGGGGGTCCAGCAGGGATCGAAGTTGGGACCGGATCATCCGGGTCGAAACCCGGGCCCAATGGGCCTAAGGCCCGGGTCATTTTTTATAGATACTTTATTCCAGCACATAAAAAATATTTTACACAATTATTTCAACAAATGATAAAACGAACAAAAAACCAATCTCAAGATACAAAGCTACACCGGTGGTGACTATAGTAAATAATAAAACCTTAAAGGGACATACGGACCGTTGTTCCTCAACTTTGCGGCCGACGACACTTATTTCCTGACAGATGTTACCATGACAAAATTTTCATGACACAGAAAATTGTGACAAGTATTTGATCACAGTTGTTTTAGGACAAAAGATACACCGACAAATGTTTTATGACAATTGTCACCACGACACTTGTTACCCAAAATTTTTTCTCCTTGATAAGTTCGACAGGCAGGCTAGACAAAGATGTAATTTTCTGCAGCAGAAGCGGTGAGGAAAAGGGAAGAAAAATTACATCGTTGTCTAGCTGTCGAACTTATCAAGGAGAAAAAATTAACAAGTGTCAAGTGTCGCGAAATATCTGTCGCGAAACATTTGTCGCGGGAACAAGTGTCGCGAAATATCTGTCGCGGTAAAGTGGCATAAAAAACGAAAAACAACTGTCATAGTAACTTTAGTACAAAGAACAAATGTCAATAAATATGTGTGCGGAAACAACTGCCGGAAACAAATGTCGTGAAATAGATGTCGCGTAACATGTTCGCGGAACAACTGTCCGTATGCCCTTAAAGGCAATGAAAGGAAAACAAAATTTATCTCGTTTTTAACAATTTGAAAAGTTTTAACTTTACAATATGAATTTTTTACGAGCTATTTATTCAATGGAGTAAAGTAGAAATGTTTTTTCATGCTTGACTTAGAACAAGAAGTTTGTTTAAACATCCCCTCAACTTTTTCTTCTCTATATTCAGTACGCCCAAAGAAAGACTTCGATTCTTTGATTTGTTTTATTGAATGAGCTGTATAATATTCTTGAATTGAATGATTTACATAAAATTAATAGTTTAATTTATAAATGAACGATAAAAATTCTTACATCTATTAACATGTCATCTAATGATTTGATATGAGCATTTTTCGAAAACTCTCTGTCAACTTCTTTAATTAACCACGAACCGGTATGATCTCGGAAAGATATATATGATGGCCACGCTGAATAAATACAACATAGATCAGAAAAAGAAGGAATATGACACTCGTATGTTTTTTCTTCTTCCACTGTATGATTTGGTGAACTTGGTTGATTACTTGCACAGTCGCTACTAGATTCTGTGATATCCATTTGACCTATTTGTTGATTCAAGGACTTAAGGCTTCTATTTTCCATAATACCGCGATCTAGTGATTCTAAAAAGTTTTTTAAAGAAAAAAACCATTGTCTATAAAATTTTTGCACTCTGTACCGTCAACATCGATTCTGAGCGTTGGAGGACGATTTCTAGCGCCGCTGCCGATTCCGAGGCTGTTGGCTGATTACAAGCGCTGGACATTCCAGCTCTAAAGGTCGGTTCTGAGAGGTGGCTGATTTTGAGTGCTGGAGGCCGATTATAAGTGTCAGGTGAAGATTCCGAGCGCAGATAGCCGATTTCTAGCGCTGTAGGCCGATTCCGTTTGCTGGAGGAAGATTCCGGATCTTGAGGCCGATTCCTAGCGTGGATGCCGATTTTGATAGCATTTGTCCGATTTCAAGCGGTGGAGGCCGATTCCGAGCGCCAGCGGAAAGCTGCGTGTCATACATGCGCAAGGTCTTAGGAGTGGTTGCTCTGATGCGCTATGATTCTGGTCCCCGCATTATGACGCGCGTCATGACGCGTGTCATGACGCGTATCATGACACGCATCATGGCACGTGTCATGATACGCATCATAACGCTGCGTCATGATGTCATGACACGTGTCATGATTCGTGTCATGACACGCGTCATGACGCGTGTCATAATGTCATGACGCACGTCATGATATGTGTCATGACGTGCGTCATGATGCGTATCATGACGCGTGTCATGACATCATGACGCAGCGTTATGATGCGTGTCATGACACGTGTCATGATACGCATCATAACACTGCGTCATGATGTCATGACGAATATCATGATACGTGTCATGATATGTGTCATGGCATTGCATCATGACGCGTTTTTCTCCTTTAATAGATAAGTTACCTCCTCTGCATGCTTGAATTATAAATATTTTTGGCTTTCCCACTAATAAATCCGTTTTGACACATTTGAAAATTTCGTGAATTGAAATACTATCTGTTTTCTCTCCATCTGTTCCAATTAGCTGATCATGGCCACCATGTGTTAATATTGCCACAATAAAGCTGCTATATTTAGTCTGCTCTGGACATTCTGCATAGAATTTTACTGCGTCTCTCATTTTCTAAAGTTTATTCAATTTTTACAATTTTTATTCAACTTTTTTCTACCGCTGCGCTTAGATCTTTTTCCAAAATCACGTTGTATTCTAGTTTTGTAAATAATTTTTGTAGTCTTTTTTCATCTTGTTCGGTGCCTTCTCTATTACCATGAGGAAGCGGAAACTTAAAATTGCTAATAATTAATGCGATACCTTTAGTTTCCGACGAAATTGGATAGATCTAAAAAAGGTTAACATATTTAGCAACGTCTGGATTTCTAACTTTGCAAATGGACATTCGACATGCATATATAATTCGTAAACCAATGTCCGAATTAAATTCCACACATTCATCGTTGCTCACAAAGTATAGAAGTCCTAAAAACGTTATCTTTTAATATTAAACGAGAAATGTCTGTCTGTTTGTTTGTCTGTATCGCCGAATTTTGTAACCTTAAGTCCAATCCTGTTACGACTTAGATTTTTGGAAAGAGCTCGGTGAGAGAAGAAAAACGACACCAAAATCATGGGGATGCCCCCTCTGGAAGAAATTAAAAATTCAATTTTTTTCATTTTCGACTTTTATGCTTTAATATGTGGTCAGAAGTGAAACGATTATGGATTTGCCTTCATGGCGCAGTTGGTAAAGCGTTAGTCTTGCAGTTTAAAAGGGGGAGTTTCGATTCCTTCCCCGTCGAAATATTTTTGCTTTTTCAATAAATGTTGTTTTTTTGAAAAAAATTGAAAAGCTTATTGAAGCGAAAACGAAGAATCAACGGAATGAAATGCGACGCAGACACTGGAAATTTTCCCTGTATTACCTTCTTTAGTTGTAATATTAATTTTAAATGGTAGATACTGATTTATTTCTTTCTCTAAATTTGCATTCGCTTCGAACCTTCTTTTTTGTTTTGAAAATTCTAATTTCTCATCGATGAATTTTTGTTTCTTTTCCTTCAACAAAATTTCTTCTTGAGCAATCAATTGTCTCTGTTCCTCTATCGTTGCAATTTTTTGAAGATATTCGATTTCTAGTTGGATATTTTTTTTATTTTGGGCATCTAACTCATTTATATCTAAAATATTATTTTTTATAAATAATTCTTTTATAATTGTTTTTTACAAAATTCAAACCACAGTTACACAATCCCGGTACCCCCGGTAAAATTCTACCGGGGAAGGGGAGTAGGTCACGGGATGGAAGGGGGTAGGTCATCAGTCCCCCGGTGGACCCCTTCTAAAAAAAAGGGTCGCCAAACTGCGGAAGGGAGTCATAAAAACAAAAATTTTTGACCGGAGTCTGTGCAACTGTGATTCAAACCATCATAAAACCTACTAGTTTCATAAGAATTTTCAGATACTGAGATCGTATCAATGCCTTCATCTATCGTGGCTTCATCTATATTTTGTATTTCATCTAAATTGACCTAAAAAAGAATCAAATCGTGAATCTGATTTGTTTAATAGTACTATCGTGATTCAAAAACTCGGATTTTTGCGATTTTTTCGAAAAGGTTTGTGGGTCGGCGTCAAGGGAGGGTTGGGGGGAGGGGGGATATAGAATGTGGATCGGAAGGCCGACACATTAAGGATCAATAGTCGAAGTGGATTATTTTTGGAAAAAAGAAAAAGCGCGAAAAAATCCGATTTGATTTGAATCACCAAGCAATATACCTCTATTTTTTGCATATATTCAGCGAACTCTTTTCTCGCAACATTCAACTTGTTTTTTGCAAAATACACGCTGAGATCATTAAGCTTTTCGATGTTATATCGATCTTCTAGCTTTAAGAGACATGACAATATAAATTCTTTGACTTTTTTCGAATAATTTGGTAAAAAATCATCCGTATCCAATTTTTCACCATCGATACTTAGTATATAATTTCCAAAACGTGGAATATCTGATTGCGATACAGTTTCGCCTTCTTTTAAGTAAGGTAAACGACCGGATTGAGTTTCCCATAAAGTGATTCCAAGACTCCAAACGTCAGTTTTAAAGATTTCTTTCGATTCATCGATCTTTATATAGTCTTGTTTGATGTAATCTGAATCGAAAAGTTCTGGGGCCCAATATGCAATTGTGCCAGATGGACTAAGATCAGCTTTTTCGACTTTGTCAAGATCAATAGAGGAACCAAAGTCACATAATTTGATCTCACACGAACGATTAAGAAGTATGTTTGTCGGCTTGATATCCCGATGAAGTATCTTCTTTGATTTGCAATAAAACAGCGCATCCACAAGGCTAATTATGATGTAAACTAATAAATTTTCTGGAAATAAACCAATTGCATGAATCCAGTGATAAAATTGCCGTAAATTACAGTCCATAAGCTCCATGTATAAACGTGAAACATCGTCAGTGTCAATAACATATCCATAAAATTTGACTATGTTTGATGAGTTTGAAACGTATCGCAAATTTTCAAATTCATTTTTAACTCGTTCGACGAGTTTCATTTTTTTTCCTTTAATGTTTTTTAAAGGAATAGTTTTAATAGCAATATAGCAATCTTTTTGTCGGCAATAACCACTTTTAACATCTTTATAAGAATTTGATTTTTCATTACGACTTATAAGAGTAATGTTTGTGATATCATCATAAATAAACAATTCACCTTCTTGTTCCTTCACCATGATTGTGTCCATAGTTTCATGGCAATGTTTAGTCTAAAAATTTTATTTATTACAGGGTGTTCCAATTTTGAGACTTTTTTTCCTATTTGGGACAAAGTTTTTGACATGCTCCAGGTGTCTAGGCTAAAAGTTAGTAGTGGAATCGCGTTGTATTTTTCAAAAGTGAAGTTTTTGAGGCTACCTACAGAGCGATCATTTTGATCTGCAACATCAAAGTTTTGTAGTCGTTCTCGCAGCCCCTCTAACAAATTTCTATGTGGTTTTTTTAAAATTGTAGCTGAACAATGACCGAATAAATGTTGATAAAAATTTTTGAAATCCGTTGATCCTTGATCATTGTCAAAAATTACTTTGAAGTTTTCTTCACCTTAACAAAATGTTAGAAATTTAATTTTTGTAAGAAAATACAGAGCTTTAGTCCCTCTAATAAATGCAAAAAACCGTATATAAAAATTATTTAACAGTATCGAGATATTTGATTTTGAAATTGATAGTCAAAAAATGAAGTAAAAACAAATTGATGCACCCGGGAATCAAACCCTCGATCTTCTAGCTGCTAGTCGAACGCGCTATCCATTATACCATCGCCACATGGTCTAGTGGCTAGCGCGTTCGGCTAGCAGCTAGAAGGTCGAGGGTTCGATTCCCGGGTGCATCAATTCGTTTTTTGTTTTTGCCTCATTTTTTGACTAGCAACTTCAAAGTCAAATATCTCGACACTGTTAAATAATTTTTATATACGGTTTTTGCATTTGTTAGAGGGACTAAAGCTCTATATTTTCATGCAAAAATTAAATTTCTAACATTTTGTTAAGGTAAAGGAAATCGACTTTAAAAACTTCAAAGTAATTTTTGACAATGTTAGGATCAACGGATTTCGAAAATTGTTATCAACATTTATTCTGCCATTGTTCAGCTACAATTTAACAAAACCTCGTTAGAGGGGTTGCGAAAACGACTAAAAACATTGATGTTGCAGACCAAACTAATCGCTCTGTATGTACAGGATGCGGCAAAAGTTCCCGTGATTTTTTAAAGACAAAAAAAAATAATATATCATTTTTTCATATGGTTGTAAATTACTGGACTGGTCCTTTAAAACTGACCTGGTGATATTTCTTAATGATCTCTTGTACAAGTTTTTCCGATCCTGTTGCTCTATCATTTTTAAAAAAATCGTTGTTTATAAGAGCCTCGTAATTGGGTCTTTTTTCGATCGGTTCTAAACAAGATTTTACTAACTTTTTAATTTCTTCGCTATATCCGTTGAAGTGATCGTCGACTGTTTTATTGGTATCTAAGTTGGTGATCATATTTTGAAGTAAGATTATGTTTTTGGGAACTTTGTCTTGTTTGCCTCGATATGGAACAGAGCCACTAACAAGTTCGATAAGAGAGATGCCGAGGCTCCAAATGTTGGCTAGAGCGAGTTCAGATTTATCATTTTTGAAATATTCTGGAGGCCAATAACATAAGGACTCTAAAATGATATATCTAGTATAACGAAGGCTGAGATCTGTTTCGAATGGTGCTCGGTCCATGTTACGGGGAAAAGGCTCATACCGAACCAATTCGATAACTATAAAATTTTTCAAGAAACTTTCTTACCATTAAAAGTACTAGCTAAAGATTCTTGTAAAATTTTAGATTCTCCAAAACCACACAATTTTATGGCTCCACTTTGGTTTAGAAGGATATTATCTGGCTTAACACTTTGGTAGAGGATACCTTTCGACTTGTATGCTACTAGAGCCTTAAGTACGATTACAATAATGTACCCAAGAAACGCTTCATTCAATTTTTCCTTATTTTCAATAAATTTCAAGGATATCTCCTAAATTCGTTAATTTCATATTTCTATCATTTTTGTGTCATTACAACTTTTATCGACGAAAAAATGTTTTTTAATGACCCCTTTTTTCTAGTAGTAATTTGATGTGGCCAATCGATTTCGCGCACTCCCAAATTGTGAAAACGCTTCCTTGACCCTGAATCAGGGAAGTTGATTTATAAACGAAAATTCATTAACTTGAAGTCAGGGATGCGTTTTCATGTATAAATATGAGCCTAGGAGAAGGTGGCTGTGAAGTTTTATAAGGAGCTGAGCTCAAATAAAAGGTCAGGGAAAGAAGGTACCCAGGGAGCCCAGGCCAATAAAAAAACAGATATGACTCATCACATCAGGTGTTCGAAATTCGTCATCGTCAACTTTAAATCACGTCATTATTATGTCGTATCAATTGTTACCCTGAATCAGGGTCAAGAAGCATTTTTTATGCTTCGATAATGCACGCAATCGATTCCCCACACCAAATTTATCCATAGAAAAGTCAACCTTGGAAATTAAAAAAAATTTCAAAATTCACGTTATTCCGGAAACTTTTGACCATCCCATTAACTCTCAAAAATTTTATAGTTACTCAATTTTCGGAAAAAAACGACATCCATACTTGGGCAAGGGAGGGGGTACTGTACCCCCCCCCCCTCTAATTCGTCGTATTGGGGGAAAAATTGATGGACCAATTCGTATTTTGACGGCGAATACGTCGAAAACATATATACGAATTCGTATTTCCAATTCGTACACGAATTAGTATTTCGACTTTTTCGCCTGTCGACATTTTTTTTGGTCGACAGTAACCTTTGGGACCAAAGTATTTTGGAGCCCAGTACCCCCTGCTTGCCCATATATGACGACATCATTTCCTATCCATCTATAAGAACCCATACTTTCAAAGACAAATCCATCAATTCCATGCAAATAAGTGCTTGTCCATCATAATACCCAAGCCCATAAAGCTTAACAATATTTGACACGTTTCGAAGTTCGCGAAAATCGACAACTACTCGAATAAAAGATTCCAATTTTTTCGAGTTCTCTTCGTTCGATTTATGCCTGTTATGCGGAATATGAACGAATTTAACTGCTAATTTTGTATTCGAAGGTTCATGAATCATTCGCTTGACTAGATGTCTCGATGAAGCTATTATATCGATTTCTTTAAAATCCGACATCTTGAATGAATATTTGGGTTCATCATCCGAAAAATTGAGTCCATGTTCATCGTTAAACAGCTTTTTATAATTTTCTAAAGTCATATTATTTTGTCCTTGGGAATTCTTCTGGCCAATTTTATATCGACTCTAAATTTTTAAAAGTAAAATGTTTCTTAAAAATAGTCTTAGGGCCTCCACTAATCGAAATTTTGGAAGCTCTAATTCTGCACTAATTGCACGTTTGGAAGCACTAATTGGGCGATGAGACACTTGCGGACGGAAATTTGTGGACGGGACATTTGCGGACGAAACGTTTGAAAAATTTGATTTTTTGAAAAAATTTTAAAAAATTATCGGTTTCCGCAAAATTCCCGTCCGCAAAAGTCCGTCCGCAAATGTTCCGTCCGCAAATGTCCTGTCCGCAAATGTCCTGTCCGCAAGTATCCCACCGCCAATTAGTGCAGTTTCAACGCGTCTCGAAATGTTAAGACAAATTAGTGGAGGCCCTTACTCTTATGGAATTTCAATGAAATATTCTTTTAGACAATCATATAAACGATTTAATTTTTTGAGTGAAAAAGAAAAAAGACTATGAAGTTTATTGCAATGAATGTGTTTCTTAAGACCCAACTAAAAAGTATTTATTTGATAAGAGAAAATGGTAAAATAGGCATAAAAATCCACTCAAGGGTTGGCTGACTCTTTAGTTTACACAAAGTGATGACTAAGCTGCATTTTATGTCAAAAAAATTGCTGATAGTCTCGAAATTTCTGCATCAGAGTGTGTGAAATATTGTACTTTGTAACGTGGAGATGTGGAAATTCTTGACTCCAACGTGGGGATGTGGAAATTCTTGACTCCAATTGTTTCATTACTGAAACAATAATAACCATTGGAGTCAGTGATTTGAACGTGTATTACACGACACGTTTATCTTGTATGAACGTGTACGTGTAGTACACGTTCATTTCTCGTACGTGTACTACACGTACGTGTACACGTCAAGCTATTTGTTCGTTTATCAAATTTTTTTCATAATTCATCGTTTTTAAAGTAAAATAAAAAAATTTTTTACTACTTTTTTAATGAAATATCAGTAACGAGACATTTAAGAATAAAATGAATAAATTTTTTACTGAAATTTTTTTGTTCTTGGACTAAAGCCTATGGACCTTTTTCAACTAATTTTCTCAAGATTTGTTCCAAAGAAGAGAAATTTTTTTAAATAGAATTTTTGCAATTTTCAATTCAAAAAGCATGTCTCCGGCTCAGCTCCCAAATAATGCGTGGGTGTCTATTTAGTTGTACTAAATATAGTAAACTCCTGTGGTGTCCCGAAAAAGTATATTTCTGACACGAACAAGTCAAATCAAATATGAGTATGAACTCAACCAAAATTATAAACTTGTATCAAAATAAAACAGCAATTCGCAATCAAATTGCTCGGAAAAGGCTCCACGAAAGTGTAAAAGTTTTGAAAAGCATAACGGAAAGCAAAATCCCCGTAGGAATACTAAAAAGGACACTTTTCTGACGCAAAAGTATTACAAACTCAACAATTTTACAAAAAGTAATAATGATCAGGGGTTTCGTTTCAATGTATATTGGGTTGGCGGGAAAGTCTTTTCCGGTTTTTTTCGAATTCACGAAAAAATTCGAAAAAACCGAAAAAAAGTCGAAACCAAAAAAACCGACCGAAACCGAAGGGTTGGAAAAGCAATATAAAAAACCGAAACCGTCGAAAAAGACCGAAATCAAACGATTTTTATCGGTCTTCCCTACGCTATAATTCATTACCTCAAAAGTTCCCTGGACAAAAAACTACATCTTTTTCATGTTACAGCTGTAGGATTAAAAAACTTTTTGAAGACGAAGGATAAATGGCTCGATCATCTCCGGATCGATCCGGAGAGGATAACACATTGTAATAGTCATTCAGATAAGTAATAAATCAAATGGATAAGACAATCAAATGGATTTGAATTTTTACCGTCCAAAAAAACCCTTAGTAAAAAAACCAAATGGACCAATAATTCATTTATTTACAAGGAGGAGGCAAAAGTCCTCGCCTAAGGGACAAAAGTTCTCGCCAAGGGGGCAAAAGTTCTATCAGAAAATGTTCACCATTCTCGAAAACGGTGGAAAATGACGAAATTTCGTGCTCATCCGCTACCCTTCATCATTTTCACGACAATATAGAATCATGAGAATGTAAATATTCATAAATTATTTATTGTAAATAAATTTATCATAGTCAAAATTTGACGTGTTTGACAGAAACAGTGCTATGATTTTTACTAGTAGTCAAGTTGTTTATTTTCATATTGCTTCGAATTCCAGAAACCGCTTGAGTTTGTTGTTGAACTGTTCTTACCTTGCGACAACATGGAATAAAAGAAAGTTGTCTTTGAAATGCTGCCCGATAATCTCGGCTAAAATCCGACTACTATATAAAGTTTGTGTGACTGTCCAGACGATCTAGGATGGGTTAGATTTCAACCCTGTACATCCAAAATAAAAGTTGTATGGGATGATGAGAGAAGATGGTCGACACCACTTGTATGGGGTACCCCTTCAACAAAGTTTTCGAAAAAATTATTTTGTACCTACATATAAAGAACAATGCACATATAGCACTTATAGGTACAGTAGGTACATATACCGCTCAGGAGTGAGTCACAGTGATTCTACGAGCGCCGTAGACGCTCGACCCCCGATACTTTTTAAAATTTGTAAACATTTAGCAAAGTTACCTGAATATGTAATAAACATAATAATTTGACGCAACTCCAATATTGATCAAAATTGGTAAATATTCCATTTCAAGCATAATATTGTCTCCAAATAATGAAGGAAACAAAGCATTTATTAGAGGCTGATAAATGAACATGCCTGGCCAACAGATTAATATAATTATTAAAATTACGGATAGTGATTTGATAACTCTTCTAGACGCCGAGTTTTGGTCTAAAAAGTTGTTTAAATATAGATTTTTGGGAGAGTATGAATATGAATCAGTCAATCCTTAACACACTTGTAAAAATCCCCCTCCAAAAAATGGACCCACAAAATTCCCCTTGGTCCCCAAAGTGATTAATTGAAATTTATCAAAAATTTTGCCGAAATTACCTTGGTGGACCAAGGTCTCTTATGCGAGACCTCCTCGCGCTAGCTCATCAACGGCGCGCGACCTCCCCCAAATTGGATGGGGTTTGGGAGAGGTTTGTACACGTGTTATCCCCAACATTTTGTTACAGATTCGCTATTTAAATAAGGACAGATTTTTTACAAAAAAGTTAGGGATTATTCTTTACCATGAAACTTATGTTAGATATTTCAGAACTGTAAATAGATTTTTCTCCAAGGTTAGCGACCCCTCTCCAACCTCAAGCTCTTGTCTGTTAAAGCATACTTTTTTTCAAAACGAAACTTATCAACATGATGGCATATACAACAACCATTAAACCTTCAATAACATAATTAAAATAATTTCCAATATTTGAAATAATTGGTCCATTTGCTGAGTAAATATCACAAATAACCATCCTAAAAAATAGGTAGTTCTCTCGGTACACCGCCGGACTGTCCGATCTTGCAAGTTAAGCAACGTTGGGCTCGGAGCGTCTAAGTTCGGTTTCCGAAGCCTTGAGCATGTGGAATCCTCTGGTTCTGGGGTGTTGGGCATGCGAAAAAGCCCCAGTAATTTGAGAGTAACTCCTGTTGTGGGTTGCGCACCCCTCATCCCTCCTGAGAATGAATGGGAAGAGAGTGAGGCAGGAAAGGAAACAAATTCTTTTTTCACATTTCTTAAAGATTTTTTTGCCAATCGTTTCAATAAACACACTTGGGCAAGGGGTGGGTCGACCCACCCCCATGTCGCCGCTGGGGGGTCAAATTTCGGCAAACATGTCGCTTTTGGTAAAAATATACAGCAAAAAACCAAAGGGTTTTTGATGAATTTTTCAATTTTTGACGAAATTTTCAATTTTTATTAACGAATTTTTCAATTTTTGACGGCCAAAAAAGGTCGTCAAACATGTCGCTTTTAGGATTTTTAGTCGTCAAACGTGTCGCTTTTTGGTTTACCAGCCTACTCCCCTGGCCCATGTATGTCAATAAACACGATTCTATTGAAATTCAGGCAACTTTTATTAATGCAAAAAAAATATGCGGAAGATCCGTGCGGAATTTTTTTGTGCGGTGCATTCGTTCCTATTGCCGTGCACGAAAGTTTGCAAAAAATTCCGACGCTGTTATGTCCAAATGGCGCAATTGGGAGAGCTGCATAATTGTAACTGGATGGTCGAAGGTTCGGATCCCACCCTCGTCCAAATTATTTTTGCACTTTTCAAAATATCTTTTTAATTTTCACTCCATGGGGTTTTTTGGTGCGCTGAACACGATGGTGGCTTTATTTTTTATGAAAATTTTTAAAACCCTATGAAATTGACTATTAAGTTATATATTAGCAATTGACTATTATGCTATACTTGGAATCAAATTATATGAATGAGAGAGGAATCCGAACCTTCGACTATTCAGTTATAATCCTGCAGCTCTCTCAATTGCGCCATTTGGACCTAACGGCGTCGGAACTTTTTGCAAACTTTCGTGCGCCGTGTTTCAACGCCATATCGACCTTACATGGCATTGAACGTATAAAATTTTAAGAACTTCCACTTTTTCGACAACTACCATATGGAGCAAGGTCGTGTCAAAAATTTTAATTCCGCAGAAATTATATTTCCTTTTATCCCAGTCGACGCTACGCTAAAGAAGTCTGGCTATATATTTGATCTCCAAGGGTTCCAAAACGAGAAAAAACTGTTCGATGAAGCTCTATAGTCCGTTTCAGCCCCAAAATAAAAAAGCTGGACTCAAAATTCAAAGTCCGAAGTTAGCATCCCGTCCTATCTGGCAAGTTAAGCAACGTTGATATCGTATCGGTTCAACCCCCATCCGTTCCCTTGTGTCCAAATTTGTTTAAAATGTTTGCATATGGGTATTTTTATGTGTTGGTAAACGTTATTTTTTCAAAAAAAAACAATAAGTTTTTCAACTTATGAAAGCATGATTTTTTAACCTTTTCGAATACACCTAATTTCGTAAAAAAAAGTTGTCAAAAATAGCGTTTTCATAAGTTTTTTTGAAAAAATAACTTTACCAACGTGTTCCTTACATAAAAATACATATATGCAAAAATTTTAATCGAATTCGGACACAAGGGAGCGAATGGGGATCGAACTTACGATAGTTCCATTCGGCCCAACGTTGCTTAACTTGCCAGATTGGACGGGATGCTGACTTCAGATTTTGGGTTCAGCTTTTTTTAGTTGGAGCTGAAATGGACTATAGGATGATTTGAAATGGATGAAGGAACCGATTTTCAGCGTAACAACTTTGTAGAACATCACTCAAAATTTTTTGTCCCATGTACATCCAAATTGTTTTTTAAATTATCCATTTTCATGAACTTTTACTCTACGTTAGTCGATTTTCCATATCCGCGCTGCAACTAGTGAGCACTCCTTGTTAATAAAAAAAATTTGGTTTTTTGTTGAAGCTGAGGCAATTTCCCGTTTAGTAAGTGTAGGCAAAAAATTTTTCCAATTTCGTTTAAGACTGGATTTTTTTGAACACGTATTTTAAAAAAATTTCAATACTAACATTTTGTGAATAAGCTGATTGCGGAGCTGTTGGTTTGGCGTTGAAAAAGCCATGATAGTCAGACGATGACTCATGTGTTTTAATGGTAGCTTGAGCATATGCAGGTTCTGGTGATGATGATGATACATAAGCAGGAATTGTTGTTGTACTCGGCACTTTCCATGAATCGCTGGGGATTGTTGCGGCCGGAAAATTCGACGTTCCTTTCTCGGTTCCATTTGTAACTCCTGAACGAAAAGATTTAGTTTTGAGAAAATTTAAAAACATAATTTCATCTTTTTTCCATTTTTTAAGAACGAAAAAAGTTTTTTTAGTCAGAAAATCTTGGTCTAAAATTGAACTGAGGCCAAAAAACTTTTTCACATTTACTGCAAAATTCAAAAACATTTAGGGTTATCACAAATACATACAAATAGTCTTGATATGATCGAGCCGGCATTTTTGCTCGTACAATTAGCGTACTACAGTCGAGTCTCGATTTAGTGACACCCCTAAAAATACAGGGTATTTAAAAAAACCGTCATTTGGTCATTTTTTGAGAAAAAATTTTCTCCAAAATTACTCATTAGGGATATTTTTATGCGAGAAATCGATTGCGTGCATCGAAACCCTTTGAAAACGCCTTCTAGGCCAAATATACGATTTTCGATAGGAATTCCTATTTAAAAATACGAAAATTGGATATTTCATAGTCTGGGAGGCATTTTCAAGGGTTTTCGATGCGCGCAATCGATTTCTCGCATAAAAATACCCCTAATGAGTCATTTTGTAGAAAAAATTTTTTGAAAAATTTTCGCCAAAAAATGACCAAATGGCGGTTTTTTTTAAAACACCCTGTATTAAAATTGTAAAATCCAAAAAGAGCAAAAGTTAAAAAATTTTTTTGATAATTTCGTGTAATAAACTTGTTAGGTTTTACAATTTTAATATTTTTAGGGGTGTCACTAAATCAATATTAATATTTTTAAGGGTATCACTAAATTTAGGGGTGTCCTTATAATTTTAAATGAACATTTTTAGAAAAGGTAAAAACAAAGACTTTTTGTGACAGTTTATAGATTTATTTCCCTGCCCATTATTATGCTTGAACATGACTCGAAGGCAAACTTGTAAAGCTTTTTTAAGGAGACACGATCGTTTTAGAGAGATAGGTAAATTCTGATGGTCGAATTTTTCAATAGATGGAAAAGGAGGGTAGGAAAAAATTAAGGATAAATCATATTTGTATGAATGTAATTGATAGAGAAAATTGTTATACGTCGTGTGTGAATGAATGTAATTGGTAAATTTATGCAAAATGTTTCAATTTTAAAAGTATAACAAAGTGGGTACTACTTCGGATTAACGACCTCAAATGACAGGGTTTTGAAGTCGGAATTTTTTTTCAAAATCAAGCATTGAAGGGGAATTTTACTCGAGAAATTGATTGCGCGCATTCCCAAAGCGTGGAAACGAATACTTTTCAGCCTTTTATACTTCATAAGCATGTGATTTTTATAATTTTTTGCAATTTTTATGGCGCGCGTAGAAGCTGTTTTTGCCCGATTGCAGTATAAAAGACTCATTTTCACGAAAAGTATTCGTTTTCACGCTTCAGGAACAGGGCTGCAGCGGAACTGCAGTTCCGTTCAATTCCGGCCTTTTTCTCAGTTCCGGTTCCGTTTCTGGTTGAAAATTTTTTGAAAAAACGAAAATAATCATAAGGGTCCCCCATTATGTTTTTCCCCAAAAATTTGAAAAATTTTCGAAAAAATAAGGGGGAATCAAGGCAAATTTTTGAAAATTGCGAAAAAATCACCTTGGGGGACCAAGGTGATGTGCTCCCCTTTCGAAATTTCTGGTTACGTTACTGGCTGTAGTTCGGTTCCGCTTCCGTACTCGACGATTCCGGTTCCGGTCATTGAACCTGTTCCGCTGCAGCCCTGTTCGAGAATTCGCGCTATCGATTTCTCGCATAAAATTACCCCTAAAATGCTTGATTTTGAGAAAATTTCCGAATCAAAACCCTGTCATTTGCGGTCGTTCATCCGAAATAGTACCAAAAGTGACGTTATGATGAAAAATGAGTGCTTCAGCCGACCCAGTTATTCGAACATTTTTGGAGACAAAATACGTTTGAATCATTTTATGCCGATTACGTTACCATGAGAGTAAGGTAATCCACCTCTTGCCCATGTGTGAAAATAACGATTTTTACTGAAGGCTAAATGTCATCGGTATCAACTAAGAGAAAATTTGCAAGAAAAGAATAAACTCGACAAGTTTTTTGTCCAAATTACTAAATAGTCCGATCAACTTCGTATATTACCAATTTTTGGGGACAAAAAACTGCATAAAACTGTTTAATTTGTCAGATGGAAGATGAACTTATTATGTGGGACAAAGCAAAGTTAATAGGAACAAATTTCGGAACAAGAAAATAAAATTTTTTTAATCTCACAAATCGAAGCCATTTTCACATCTTGTAGCGACAAAATAATGACCTGAACTTTTGACATAGTTTTGCAAGTATAAATTTCGATGATGTTAACGAATTGTGAAGGTGTTATATGTTGTTATAGAAAAAATGATATATTAGGTTGTACTATAATTTTCGGGCTTTTGAAAAAATCGAAATTTCAAAAAGTTCTCTAAATCGGCTGGTTTTTTCTACTCGGGATTTTTTCGACATGAAGAACTCGAATCTGAAGGAATTTGTTTTTTTTAACCACAGGGAGGTACTCATACGATGGGTATACTCTCTAAAAAGGTTTCATAATGAAAATCGTTTAAACTCGCTTAAATCAGTGTCAGGGAAATTTTTTTCATGCATTGAAAATGCGCGCAAACGATTCCCCGCCTAGAAAAACCCCTAGATAGCCGTTTTCCGATGAAAATCCGAATGTTGGTTCGTTTTCGCTTTAATACACCTACCCCTTTCCTTGAATCAGGGTCAGGGAAGCATTTTCACGATTCGGCAATCGATTCCTCGCATAGAAAAAATCATAGGAGCCATTTTTGTAAAGATTCCATTCAAATACCAACAGCCCGAAAATTATAATACAACCCAATAGAACAAGATTGTTATAGAACATGCTCTCGCAAGATTACTTATTTTGTAAGATGCATACAACCCAATTGTGCTATTTAACAAGCCCGTTTTTTAAACTAGCAATTAGAAGAATGTAAATATTTCTCACAAAAGTCGAATGATAAACAACTTCAAAATTTTGTAGTAAACACGTCGGCTTTCCTTCTAGTTATGAATGAAGTAAATAGGAATATGCATAATGAAATGAAGCAAGGGGTAGATATAAATTCAGATAATTTTTTTGCATTTTAAGGCGTAAAAATCAGTACAAAATTTTTAGGGAACTCTAATTTTTAGAGATATTGTTTACTTTTAAAGATGTTTTATTTCCATAGTGATCTGAGGCAGTGGTGTAGCTAGGTGAGGGGTACCACACGGCGGACCAAAACGTGTCCAAAAATGAGGACAGTGGAAAATCGTCAAAAAATGAGTATCTATGCTTATATACAGGGTGGCCCATAAAAAATCGCACTTTCGAGATTTTTACCTTTTCCTTATTTTGAGTATAACTTTTGATTCTGACCATCGTTTTCCATGATCTTGGTGTTGTTGGATATTCCATAATCAGAGCTATCCAATGATACAAGATCATGGAAAACGATGGTCGGAATCAAAAGTTATACTCAAAATAAGGAAGAGGTAAAAATCTCGAAAGTGCGGTTTTTTATGGCCCACCCTGTATTACTTTTATGAAATTTAAAAGCTATTTACATATGTGCCACACGTTTTTGAAAAAAAATGTTTTCAAATTTTTCCTATTTGGGGGATCAAGGGGAAAAAAAATCAAAATTTCAAAAAGTTTTCCAAACTGATTTTTCGTACTCGGAGGTTTTTCGACATGGAGAACCCGAATACGAAGGAATTTTTTGATTTTAACCGTAGAAAAGGGTCGAATCGACCAGAGGGCAAAACCTGCAAAAATTTCATAAAATGGTCATAACTTTTTTTCTTGGCATCAAAAAACCATCAGCAAGGGGCCATTTCAACACGAAATTTTATGAGGAACAACTTTGTAGAGCATCACTTTTCCGAATTTTTAAAAATCAAAAAATTTGGAAAATTGGAAATTTCAAATGCATTTTAAAAATATTACAAATTTGTTTGACAAAAAATTTTCTTTACAGAAATGTAGAACTAGAGATGAAAAATGTTGTAAAAAAGAAATTATTCAATTTCATAAAGTTTTCATCGAGTTATGCAGTTTTTCGATAAGTGAATTTTTATAATAATTTTATTTGTCTAAGTCTTTTTGACAAAATGGAAAAAAGTTTAGCAGTGTCCATTTTTCAAAATTTCGTTGTAAATGTGTTATTAACACTTAGCTGACTCCTTTTTTTCATGTTTTTCACTGGACCCCATTTTTAGTCACAACTTTATCACGCCGTAATCCGTAGAGACCCTAATAATCCGTTTTGAATCACCCTAGAGTCATGAAAATTTGAGCCGAATATTTTTCCAAAGTTAGATAAAACTTGCGGGTTGTTCAATTTTTTCTTGAACATTTTTCAAGGTATCTTTATTTTTATTCCATTTTTAGATGTTGACTGTGCAATTTTCTACTTTAAAAATTGTGAGGTTAAATAACGGCCCTAAAAACTATGATTCTTTGATTTCTAGAACATTGAATCTTACAACTACACCATCTTTTAAGAGTAAAGAGATTAGGATTTTTGGATACAGACGTTTTCCAACGTTATAAATTCGTTGGCAAAACATCCTACCACCAGAAGAAAAAACAGTATCTAGCAAAAAATGTTCTGTTTTTTGACGCCACGGCGAATGATAATTTTTTACATGCAAAACTTAGATGTAAATTTTTATGGGAAGTCAAAAAAAGTTTAGAGTTGTGATTCTCTGATTTTAATAAGGTCGCTGATTGATTGATGTAGTCTCAAAATGCCAATCTTCCCCACACAACTCAATTAGATTTCTACGTATCAGCTCGATTGTAAGAGCATCTTTGTTTTCATGCTTTGTAAGAAAATTTGGATATACCCCTAATTCACTAGGCACATGTCTGATACACATTTTGATTTGCTGCGTCTGAATTTTTAACAAATTGCATTTCGTAACAAATTGCATAACTTCAATTCGATAATAATTGTTCGGTTTCAAAGGAAGAATCAAGATAAATGGTTATCAACTCATTTGGTTAACTTCAAGAAAATTCTTTCATTTTTTCAGCGTTTCGAAGCGTGGAATTTGTTTTTTGAACTCAAGAGTATAATAACTGCACAAATATAAGTACTAATTAAGACAATAAATAGTTTTACTTATTGCCTTCGCGTATCGTCAAAATATATGTATGTGAAATGCTAGTATGCATTTGTTCTTGGCCAGACGAATAAATCTATAACAACTCTAGTCAGTCGCCTATCTCTGTCCTCAACACTAGAGAATCGATCGATTTTTTTACCAACAACGCATTTTCTATCTAATAATATTCCTCGTTGACAAATTGTTTTGCATAAACAAATAGAATAAATGAATAAAAAGAGTCATCCTGTACAAGAGAATGCAAAGTCTAACAAAAAATCCGCTATAACAAAATAAAGATATAAACACGAGTTGGAAAAATGAAAAACGAAAAGTGATGTCGAATATATCACCAAGAGAATTTTAATTCGTGAACATAGCTCGTAAGGGTTTTTTTTATGATTTTGAATTGTTGCAGTTTACGACTCTGGAGGCAGATAAATAAATTCTATGTATCACTTTAGACCAGGGATGCCAAGAACATTTTTTTCAAAATCAGAAAATGCTAATTTTTCATTGTATTTCTTATAAATTTGACAAAATTTCGCATCTCAAAAATCAGATTTGACACTGAAAAATCAGATTTTTTACCAGATTTGACATCTCAAAATCAACACTTTAAAAAATTAGCAGCCTTGGCACCCCTATTTTAGACAATTTCACCCCCATTCAGAAAAATCAAAAGGATAATTTTTTTTAAATAGATATTTTTTTAATCAGACACCATTCCCTGACTATTTTGCTAACCCAAAATTTTTTAGCCCAATAATTACCTTCAGATTTTTTCTGAGCTTGTTCGATTCTATTTCCATCTCCTTTGTAAACTTCAGGCGGTTTTAAAGACTCTGGCTTCGTACTCGGCATAACCTTATTAAAAGGATCCAAATTTCGTCCAAGAATAGCTGCAGCCATAGCTCGAGCATTCGCAATCACTTGTTCCATTTCGACTTTCGACGAAAGTAAGAGCTTTATTTTAGTTCCGTGGAGTTTTCGGTCACCATAATTCATTCCTCGACGGGCATCTTCATCTGAAGCAAATCCAATAAACGCATCACCTTCTGGGCCTCCAACAATATTAACTTGGCCCTCTGGAATTTTTAATCCAGAAAAAAAATCTCTGATATCGGCAGCTTTCGCAGAAAGTGGCAAGTTTTGCAAACGTATTATTATAGTCGACGACATTCTTTTACTTTAGAAACAGATTTGGCTAGAAAATGGAATTTTTGATTAATAAAATGAAAGCAAAAAAAATTTGTTTGAAAAAAGAAAGCTATTCTTTAAAAGAGGATAGCCGATTGAGGCGAGTTGTTGCAAAAATTTTTTTGACAAACGTAAAAGAAGTTCGAAACGATAAAAACAAATACTGTTTTAGAGGAAAAATCGAAAAAAAAATTTTTGGGTTTTTTATACATAAAAAAGCTGTAAAAAAGGCCAAAAAACACCCAAAAAATTTTTTTCGATTTTTCCTCGAAAACAGTATTTTTTCATCGTTTCTAACATTTTTTACGTTTGTCGAAAAATTTTTTGAGATAACTCGCCTAAATCGGCCCTTCCCCTTTAATATTATTTTTAAACTTTAGTGAGAGTAAATTTTAGATGTTCTAGATCAAAAATGACGTTTTTGTAATGTGTTGACAAAATCGCAAACAAGAATTTTTTATTGTAAGATTTGGTTGGAAAGTTAGTAGTGTATCACAAAAAAAGTAGTCCGCCTCAAATTCCAGACAAAATTTTAAGCACCAAAAAAGACCCAGCGGAAATGAAATGTAGCTCATTTGTATTTAAAGTAACTTTCCGATTTATTGAAGGATAAAACCGGAATAAAAGATGGTCGCTACTCTGTATTATACACATGTATAAATTTCTTATAATTTTGCACTTTTTTGTTAGGAAAAAAGATGTAGTGTATCTGGTAAGGGTCTCCACTAATTGCGTCTCGAAATCCGCACTAATTGCAAGTTGGGGAGCATCAATTGCAATTAGTGCTCGTATCGAAGTATGCGAATTTTGCTTCTCGATGGAAAATTTAAAAAAATTTAAAGTGAGCATAACTTTTCAGGGACAACGAACTTTCGAATGTGGTCTTTTAGGGTCCGCACTAAACAACGCTAATCGTCAGAAATCAACGCTAACCTAACGCAATCCAACGATAACCGTCGGAAATGTTTCTGACGATTGCAATGCATTTTCGACGGTTAGCGTTGCTTAATTTTCAATAAAATCGTGACACGATTGGTCAGGCTGCGCGTTATCAGTCGTACTGCGCTCAGCACGACGTTAGTAGGGGGTATTGCACAAAAGTAAAATGCACTAAAAAACTGCAAAGTTCACACTTTGCACTTTTGTTACGGCACAACGTTAGCAGTTGTGCCGTAGTACAACGGCAACTGCTAACACCGTGCCGAGCGCGGTACGACTGATAACGCGCAGCCTCATGAAGCATAAAATTTTATTGGTTGAGAAGCGTAAAATCTGTGAAATTTCATTGAAAATCAACGCTAACCGTCGGAAATGCATCTCCGACGTCGGAAATGCGTTGAAATCGTCGGAGATATTTCCGACGGTTAGCGTTGATTTTCGACAATTAGCGTTGTTTAGTTCGGACCCGTATATCTTTATACATCTTAGTTGTGAGCAAGAAAGTATCTCTTAAATTTTTGGCACTAGGAAAGAATCTACTCTACACGTAGATTAGATCCGAATCTAATCTACGCGTAGACTAGATTCCGAATTTTCAATTGAGAATAACTTTTCAGGGTCATCAAATTTTCGGTTGATATACATTTCGAAAGTAAACGTTTCGGAAGTTCAGGACACATTTCGAAAGTGATCAAAAAATTTTTTTGCCCTAGTGGGATCGAATCTGTGGGCTCAACATTGCTTATCTTGCCAGATCGGATGGGCTGTGCTTTGGGACATTTGGCTATCGCCCTCGGACTTTTTTCCCATTGGTGGCGGAAAAGGATTTACTTCCGAAATGTTAACTTTCGAAATATCACAAGGGGTCCCAATCACTTTCGAAATGTATATCAACCGAATTTTCTAATGCGGTTTCAGCAAAGTTATAGCTCACAACAAGATGCATAAAAATTTAAAGATCACATTAGAAAATTCGTTGACCTGAAAAATGGAAGCTTCTCGACGTCTAAGTGTAGTTAGTGCTTGTCTCGACGCGTCTCGAAATCATCGAGACGAATTCGTGGAGGCCCTAATTTTGGTTGTATGACTTTTAGAAACGACCTTTCGAAACATGCTTTTCGAAGCGTAGTTTTTGTTTCAATCGGTTATTCGAGGCAAAAGAAAGATCCAATTTGAAAAGTCCTACAACCGTAATTTTTTTGGCCCGATTTTAAAATCATTAATGTTTTTAGTTGATAAATGGAAATTCAATTGATGAGTGACTTAAAAGACGCAGATTTTTGTATCGTCATTAAAAAAACTCAACCAACATAATTTTTAACAAGTCGATAAATTTTTTAACATAATAAAGTTTTAGGTACGTAAATAAAATTTAAACGTAAGAATTGTAACTTTTTAAGTATCGAAGTTGAACGTCATAAGCCGGAATACAAAACGTCAAAACAAATTTATAGACGGACAAATTGCTCGAAGCGTTTTGATATAAAAACAGTGTTGAAGATAGCAACGCAATTAGGAACAACAGTGAGACCAAACGTTATTTTATCGATTAGTTTGAGTTATTGAAACGAATTCAACACAAAACATGAGTGGCGCAAATTTGAAACGTGAATGAGTGGTGTTCGGAAAAAAGACATTTGGATACTACTAAAGATTAGCGACATACATGGGCAAGGGGGTAGGCTGGTAAGCCGAAAAGCGACACGTTTGACGACCTTTTTTTGGCCGTCAAAAATTGAAAAATTCATAAAAAACTGGAAAATTCGTAAAAATTGAAAAATTCATCAAAAACCCTTTGGTTTTTTGCTGTATATTTTTACCAAAAGTGACACGTTTGCCGAAATTTGACCCCTCAGCGGTGACATGGGGATGGGTCGACTCACCTCTTACCCAAGTGTGATTAGCGACCCCACTTAACGTGATTTTTTAAGCTATTTTCTTTGGAAATGACCTCTCTAGTGATAACTTTATGCGGGAAATCGATTGCGCACATTGACAAAATATGAAAACGAGTTTTTCGAAAAATGAACCGTATATACTGGCCCCCTGCTTGGAATAAATTTCTTTTTGAAAAAATTTTTTAAAATTTTCCTGACCTCCTACAAATTAAAAAAAATTGACTTTAGTGAAATTAGATACGGAAATTAGATTCCGAAACAAATGTGAAGTGAAATTCGTTCCTAGTGCCAAAAAACCCGAATTTTGCCGTTTTTGGCGAAAAAATTTGCGAAAATTTTTTTCCAAGGTGACCTATTAGGGGTAATTTTATGCAAGAAATCGATTGCGCGCATTAAAAAATTCTGAAAATGCTAACTTAGTCATGAAATCGTGATTTTTTTTCGCAATTACACGTTCAACATTTCAAGCAGACCCAGGGGCTGCATATCGGTGGAAAAAATCGAAAAAATGACGATTTCATGGCTAAGTTAGCATTTTCAGAATTTTTCAATGTGCACAATCGATTTCTCGCATAAAATTATCCCTGATAGATCACTTTTTGAAAAAAATTGTTGCAAATTTTTTCGTCAAAAAACGGCAAAATTACGGTTTTTTAAAGTCACCCTGTAATTTTGTTGAAATAAAATATTTTTATTGTTTTGAAAAATAGTGTTTTGACACTTTTTACTTCAGTTATAACGAATACATTGTATTTTCCTTTAAAAATTCGATATAGTGACCCCTCCCTTGGGGTGTCACTATATCGAGAGTCACTGTATTGTTTAGTATTATTTACCTGGGAACAAAATGAAGCTTGTGCAATTTATGATGAAGCTGAACCGCGAAACGGTCGTAATTGAGCTGAAAAACGGAACTCAGGTCACTGGTACTATTCTGGGCGTTGATGTGGCCATGAATACGCACTTAAGATCGGTAAAAATGCATGTCAAAGGCCGTGAACCGATTACACTGGATGCAATTTCGATTCGAGGTAAGTTTTTAAAAAAGATTTTTATCTGGAATATATAGCTGTTTTTTGAAATTCAATGTGGGAAAAACATAAGGGGACCCAAAAATCTTTCAAATTAGGTTATTTTGAACCCCTCAAAAGAAGTTAAACCGTGAGTCAGTCGTAATTGAGCTGAATATGACCAAAAACATAAAATTTTATTTTTTGAGTTTTTTTATCATAACTCATCGAGAAGAATCGATTAGCGGCACCGTTTTCGAAATTTCGAGTACTTGACATATTCGCCACTTGCTAGAATTTTTACAGGGAACAATATTCGTTATGTCGTGTTGCCGGATTCGTTGGCATTGGACACTCTTTTGATCGATGACGAACCAAGGAAGAAGCCTATGCGAGGACGTGGAGGTGGTCGTGGTGCACGTGGAGGTGAGACAATTTCTTTCATAAGTAGGCAGTGATTGGCAATTAAAATTTTCAAAAGTTGAAAAAATCACCTATTATGATTTTTCGCAAATGTTTCAAAAAATATAAAATCCTAATGGTCCCCTGAATATGACCAAAAACCCCAATTAGATTTTTTGCACAAAAAATGTCTAAAATTATGCATTTTTCACCAAAATTGTGTAAAAATTTCCATTTTTCAACAAAAAATTTTTTGCGCTTGTCGACGCGAAAAACATAAGGGAGGAACAAGGTGATTTTTGAAATTTTTTTAGAAAAACTCGAAAAAATTGCCTTGATCCCCTCTATAATTTGGGGGACCGACCCAAAAATTACCCCCTCTCCCCTAAAAAAATTTCTGGCTACGGCTCTGACTCTCCGCAAAAGTGGCCGACCCCCACGCAAAAATTGGCAACCCCTCTGCTCACCTATGATTTCTTAATCGACAACTACTTTCTAATTTTTATAGGTCGCTCTCGTGGTCGTGGAGGTCCGCGTGGAGGTGGTGATCGTCGCATGGGTGGTGGAGATCGTCGCAATGATAGTTACCGACGCTAATAGAAAGCCTGTGATTTATTTAAATTTTATTATTGTTTATTGTTTTTTACTATCTATCAAAATAAATTTATCAAGGTAAATCCTTCCATTTCTTGAAACAGCGAAACCATATATTTATTGAAAATTTAGTTTTTAATAAAAAATTTCATTTGGAAGGTTTTACTTTTTTTCTTATGTGATGTTATGGAGTTGTTGTTAGCTTAAATAAAAATTGAGAAGCACTTTCGCTATTCGAAAGTTTGATACTATAATCAAAAAACTTTTTTTGCTTCACACGGTTCGCGTTGACATTCAATAAATTGTAAATTAATAAATTGAAACAGTTAGAAAATTCAAAATTTGTGCATTTTTATTGAAACGCTTGCGTAATTGTCGAAGGTTCTAAATTTTGACATTTTACGAAATAAAAAGTTGCGAGTGGAATCTTCTCAACGAATATCAATAAAAGTTAAAAGTTGCCTGAATTTCAATAAAATCGTGTTTATTAAAACGATTTAACATGTAGTTCTGCCAATCGTTTCAATAAACACGATTTTATTGAAATGCAGGCAACTTTTTATTGCGATTTATATTCGTTGAGAAAAGTCCGTCGAGAAATGTCCTAGAGCCCTTTAAAATGTGATGCCCCTAACTTCTCGTAAGTTGTGATAAATCATTCCAATGAGGTCTTGAAACATTGTTGATTATTATCAAGTGCCCATGATTCGAATTTATAATGTGTGCGCTCATTAGAAAGATTGTTTTATGTCATTTATTTCTGGCATTGTATCTGGTCATACATAGATAAACACTTATAAAAAACTAATCTTCTTTTCTTGTTTACATGAAAAATGCAATTATGCGAATTTTTTTAAAACACCCTGACTTCACATTTTAGTGATTAGGCTTGCCACAATGTCGGAGCAAAAATCCTCAGAAAATCAACTCATAGAAAATCCGTCAAACTCCGAACCTGATAATACCCCTCCCAAGCAACTCGATTATGCTGATATGCTATATTTCGAGTCGGATTTTCAAAACTTTATCAATTCTCAAATCACTCATTTGATCGAGTTAGAAAGAGTAAAAAATCCCAAAATGCTGCGAGTAGATGAACTAGAGATAGCCATAGATTATTGTAAGAAATATTTGATCGATACATCGACTAGTGATGAGCAAAAGAAACAGGATGTTATGGCGATGTTGGTGGACTTAAAGTTAGAAATGGAACAGCACAAAGTAGATGAAAGATTGTATATAAAAAAATTTATTGAGCCACTTTTAGGAAAGTATTACGACTGGCAAGGAACCTGAGAAGTGTACAAAGTTCAAAGGGCATGAATTTGCAATTCAATCGGCTAGTGGCAGGAATCCTTACTGTGAAACGTGTTTGAGTACAATTTGGAGGATTGCGCAAAGATGGCGTAGATGTCGAGGTAACACAATTTACTTGACTGACTTAATTACACTTTTTAGTTTGTGGCTTCCGAGTTCATGAAAAATGTATGGAAAAAACCAAACGCCCATGTGCCGGCTTGAAGGTAAACCAACCGGGATTTTCTCTCAATTATAAAATTTGTCCCGAAGTCAGCCTGGTGGAACAAAATTTTCAATGTGCTGAATGTCAGGCACCCATTGGCTTTGGTATATACTTTTATACTAACACAAAAATTGAAAATTTCAGACGAAGGGCTTGAATTTGAAGCACGGCTTTGCGATTACACCGGCAGATTCTATTGCAAAAAATGTCACTGGAATGATGTTATGTATATACCGGCTAGAATAGTGAGAAATTGGGATGCTGAGAAAAGACTAGTTTGTCGAGCAGCTAAACAACTATTGGTGATCGTGGACAAAAAGCCGATTATTAATATCTCAGTGGAGAATCCGGCTTTATTGAGATATGTGAATGCGATGAATAAGATGCATAAATTGAGGAGGTGTATCATGTTGATGAAGTGTTATTTTATTTGTTGTAAGGTTAGTACATTAGTTTTATTTGTTGTAAGGGTAGTGTATGATATTCAGGATGAGCCGTTCATAAAAAATTAGTTAAAAATTGAAAAAATTCGTCAAAAATCGAAAAATTCGTCAAAGTTGAAAAATTCGTCAAAAATCGTAAAATTTGTCAAAAATTGAAAAATTTCGACTATTTACAACGGATTTTCATACAAAAATAATTTTTAGAGAGCCAGAAAATTACGAATCCTACAATATTTAAACAAATACCAGCATTTTGTTGAATCCTCTGAGATGTATACACTAAATGACCTCGTCCAACTAGCTACAGGCACTTTATTGAAAGACATTGAAGTAATAGTTGGAATTTTCAAGTGCCATATCACCGTCGAGTGCGAAATTTGTATGGGAAATGCTTTTATATGTGAATTGTGCACCGTAAAAGAGGTACAGTCAAACGTCGATATAACGGCATCCTGATATAACAGCCCCTCCCTCCAATTCGATATAACCCCCTCCCGTAAATCGTTTCAATAAACATGATTTTATTGAAATTTAGGGGGAAAATGCAATAAAAGTTGCTTGAATTTCAATAAAATCGTGTTTATTGAAACGGATAAAACCCCGCCTTGAAAACCCCGGAGGAGTCATTTTCGTAAACATTCATCTTTTAGGTACTCTATCCTTTCTCTGATGGTGTTTCAATTTGCCGTGATTGTTGTGCGGTTTTCCATCAGCCATGCTTTGATCGAGTTAGTAAAAGATGCTCGAGGTGAAGAACTTTTGCACACAAAAAAAACAAAAAATTAAATATTTTTAGATGTGCTCGACGTAGAGCTAGAAGATGTTTTACTTTTGATGAGAATGAAGAAAACGACTCGAAAAATAAAATGATATAATATTGTGACATAATTTTGGGTATTTTCTATGCCTTATTTGGTTGTGCCTGTATTTTTTTGATAAATGATCAGTCTACTCAGAAAAATGTTGCCATAATTTGTACAGATTCAGAAAGTTCATGAAAAATAGAGCACTTTGTTGTTACAGCATGTCCTGAATCGCTAAAGGTCTCGAGATAATCGCGTGTGAGGTTGGCGAAATTTAACATTGATGTATTACAAATGATAAGATATAATCACAAAGATAAATGTCATGCAAAAAAACAGATACAAGCAGCGTCGTAATTTTGGTCCAGATTTGAGGGAGGAAATTTTACAAAATTCAGGTTTGGATAAAAGTTTTGGGAAATTTTCGTCCCTGAAAATTATTTTTTCATCGTTTGGGGAAAGATTTCCCCAGGTTCGTTCTCCATAATTACGACGCTGGATACTAGTAATATGTCAAAAAGAAATACAACAATCCTAGAATAAAAATGTAAAAATATTATTCTTCAATATCTTCAATTGATTCTGGCAGCTTACCCCCCATTGTCTCTGGCAGAAAGAACCATACAACAATCGCCGAAATTAAGCTTAGCAAGGAAAATGGGATAATCACCACAAGTTTGGAATACTTTTCAACCTGAAAAAACGATTTGCACAAGCTTTTTTTCGTAAGAAAATCAAATCGACTCGGGTGGGATTCGAACCCGAGACCCTTGGACTTGAAGTACTACCACTGAGCAAGTTCACAATAAAAATCGGATTTTTAATTTTGCTTATAATTTAACCTGAATTTCTTTCAAAAATTTTTTTTGAATATTACTCAGAATAGCTTAAAATAACAGAATATAACGAAAATTTGAATGAGTAGTTCCGTATTAAAAAATCACTCACCAGCCACATCATGATAAAAGAAGCCGAAACAGCACCAATTCTGGCCATCATTGAACACCCAAGCGAAGCTGTAGCCCGAAGTACGGTGGGGAAAAGTTCTGGCGTATATGTATAAAGTGAATTCATGGTTAAGGCAATAGCAGACTTCGTGATGAGAAATTGACTTATACTTATCCAATCATATGCTTAAAAAATTATGACATTTTGGGGCTATTCAAGTCTGGGAAAAGTGAAAAAAATTTGAAAATTTTTCAAGAAAATGACCCCTTTAATGTAATTTTTAACGAGGAATCCAAAAAACGCACTCCCGTTTTTTGGATTCTTTATTAAAAATTGTGTACAAACGCTTCCCTGACACTCTTTCGAGCAAAGTTCATATCACTTGAAAATGATATAACATGCGATTCTTGTTCGTTTTCTGATAACATAAAAGAAACGATCTGTGTTTGAAGGCAGAACCCAAGTTTTCTTCTTCCTTTCGAAACAGTGTAAGGGAAGTGTTTTTACGATTCAGGAGTGCGTTTTTTGGATTCCTCGTGAAAAATTATGCTAGATGGGTCCTTTTCCGGAAAAAATTTAAAAATTTTTTTCATGTCACTAGACTTGAATAGCCCCGAAATTTTAAGTCCATCAAATCTATATTGAGCGATTTTTAGCGTAAAATTGCCCCCCCCCCAATAAATTTTCAATCTTGTGTCCAAAAAGATTTTAGAGCTCAATTCATTTTTGGCGACTTGTGGGCTCAAAAAAATCATCTAGCATATTTTAAAACTGAAAACTTGATTCTCACCAGATTCTGGAATAGCCCAATTTGACAACAAAGCAACAACACACATCAAGAAACCACAGCAAATCAGCTTTTTTCTCCCAACCCTATCGATCATGCTATACATCATTAGGATGGCAGGCAATTCCACTATAGCTCCAAGAGCAAAAGCTATGTATAGGTTTCCGCCAAGGAAATTTGGATTCATTGAAACTCCATAGTACACCATAGAAACGACTGGCCTGAAAAAAAATCGATTTTTCAGGCGTTGAGTCCAAGTCCATACAACCATTTTTTATCCAATTGTTTACAAGGTGTTCCAAAAAACCATCATTTGGTAATTTTTTGGAGAAAATTTTCTAAAAAAATTTTTCTCCAAAATTATTCATCAGGGGTATTTTTATGCGAGAAATCTATTTCGCGCATCGAAAACCCTTGAAAACGGCTCAAATTATGGTCACATTTACCAAACAAAAAACATTGCTAGGACTCGGCATAAAATTTTTGGCGATTTAAACAGATGAAATAAGTTGTATCGACGAACGGCTTTGTCTTCTAGTGCCTCATCAACACTCTCTGCCCAATCGTGCGCTAACTGGGTTTTATTTACGATGGCCACTTCTTTGAGGATTTCATTGGCTTCTTTGTAGCGTCTTTGAGAAACCAACCAACGAGGGCTTTCTGGAATAAACCTAAAAAAATTTCAGTATCAAAAATTATAGTGTATCTTATTTTGAACACTACAGGGATGAACAAAAAAAACCGTACTTTTGCGTTTTTTATGAAAAATTTTCAACTTTTTACTCAAAATCGAATTTTTGTTCAAAAATTGAATTTTTCTCAAAAATCAAAATTTTACTCAAAATCGAATTTTTGCTCAAAAATTGTAAAAATTTTTTCAAAAAACATCTATAAGGGGTATTTTCATGCGATAAATCGATTGCACGCTTTCTAAAAATACCCTTTATAGGAGTTTTTTGGAAAAAATTATATTTTTGCACAAGTGTATTATTCTTCTAAGACAATTCTTATGGATAAGTAACACATACCAATAATACACAAATACTAGAATTGGAATAATAGCAATGGCCAGTTGTAGCACTTCAAAATCTCGTATGAAATATGCCAACAATACCAGCAGACAATGACCCATAGCAAAAAAGAGCCCAGACATGAGTGAACCAAAGCGTCTTCCTGATGGACCAACAAGCTCTGTACCAATAAGAAGAGATATATTCGAAATTCCTAAAATTTAAAAAAAGTAGACAAAAAAATCACAGCACACACCTGGGTGAGACATTCCAGCTAGGGTCCTCCATAGCGCATACACCCACCAAACAACAGGCTTCACCATACCAAATCCGGCTATCAGCACTAAACAAATTGCAATAATCACGACTTTCTTCCGACCAAACCTAAAAATGGTAAAATCGGGGTGTAACCAAAATTGCATTCTTACCGATCTCCCATAAAGCCAAAAACTATTGAACCGATTGCTTGCCCAATATAATAGGTCGACTGGATAAAAGCCTTTATCCATCCCTTATCACAAACTAAATTCCACTAAGGTACAATTTTTACAACAGTTTGAAAATGGAAATAACCTACCTCATCAATAGCCGATTTTTCTATCTCCGTGTGATCATAGACATAACCATAAGGGCACTCCGATGTTCCATTTAGCCAACAGCTTTTAAATTTCGGACAGTTTTCACATGTTTTTTCAAGTCCGATAGAATTTAAAGTCTGGTAAGTTGCATTTTCGAGCTCCCAATTCAATCGACATCTAAGATTTACAAGTTAAAATAAAAAAGAAAACACCAAGTCACAAATTTTGGAACTAGAAATATGGACTTAAGATTGCACAAAATTTCCGCCCGCTCAAAATTTTCTGGAGTGACATAGCTAAAACTTCGATTTTTTGACCTATGAAAAATCCGGGGTTTTTTGCTTTTCAATTTTTCTTAAAGGTTTGACATAAAGGTGTCTAGCTAATATTTTTAGCTCGTGTTTCAAAGAATCAAATGAGATCAAGATCATCAAATTTGGATTTAACCTCGCCGAATTATGATAATCAAAACAGAAAATCGACTTACCTATGAGGTAAATCTGCAGCCGAAAAAGACCAAACCAAAGCTTGCATAGCAGCAATCATACAGGGTGCGCACACGAATATGAATAACACTTTTTGATATCGGCCAAACTCGCCAAGATCCCGAGTCATAATATCGTCAAATTTCATAGCTAGCTTAAAAGGAGTTCAAAAATATTAATCATTTTTTCTAGGGTGAGTTGACCAGTGGAACAGGGGAAAAATTTGTACTTGTTTTCTTGATAGAATTTGAACGGACATCCTCGTCGGTCAAGTCTTGGAAACCCTTCATTCTACTTTTCGGTGAAAAAATGCGAAAGTTGCGTACTAATAAATATCGACGGTGTCAAGACGCGTACAAATTGGTTTCATCGAGATCAATTTTTTTATCGTCGTTCGAAACGATTTAAGATTTTGTAATGCTCGATAAATCGTTCCGATGAACAAAATTTGGTTGAATCAGGCAACGTTGCCTGATTCAATTAAAAATTGGACAAAAGCCAATTCTGATAGTTGCGGTGTCGTTAGAAAGCTGGATTTCGTAGCAATCGAATGACACCAAAATCATGCCATAACTCTTTATGAATGCGGAGATATTGCATAATTATTAAAAAATGTCGAAAAAACTGACACTTGTTTTACTAATCATGCAATAACTCTTTCTCAATCAGAAAGAGTTATAGCATAATTTATGTGTCATTCGATTGCTACGAATTCTAGCTTTCTAACGATACCAAAACTATCAGGGAAGAATAGGAAAAATCTTTATATCTCATTTTAAATATAAAAATAATACAAAATTTAATAAATTAAAGGACCAGTCCACCAGAAAGAATAGCCTTTCTATGAAACAAAAGGTTCATGAACAATGGAGCATTTTTTGTTTTTACGGCATGTTCTGAATCGTTGTAGTTTTCGAGATAATTGCGTTTGAAATTTTGAATTTGTTACAAGCTCTTCGTTGTAATACACAAACTTTTTTGAATTTTTTGCGGAGAAATCGATTTTTGCATCAATCATAAAATGAACATTGTAACAATTTTTTATACCTAAATGAGACGAACAAAATGACACAAAAATTATCCAATTTGAACATTGTTTTGGGTTATTGAAACGAAAATTCTGATTCATGTTTTCGTTTCAATGACCCAAAGCAATTTTCAAATTGGATAATTTTGATGTCATTGTGTTCGTCTTATTTTGCTATAAAAAATTGCTACAATGTTCATTTTATGAACATTTAAAAATTGATGCAAAAGTCGATTTTTCCGCAAGAAATTCAAAAAAGTTTGTGTATTACAACGAAGAGCTTGTTGTTTTTCATAAGTCAATGAAAAACGAAAATTTAAAAAAATTTTCGCGTCAATACACAATTTCTATTGAATCAGGGGCGAATTAACATTGCCTTCATGTTTTCGTTGTAATACACCAATTTCATAACTTGACAACACCCTTGTGTGTTAGAAAATTGAATGAATTTTAGACTGAACATGACTTTACTCTTGTATTTGTTATGCCTACCATTTTTCCAATAATTGTTTCGGCATTTCCTTGTAGTTCGAATGCGTTTTTACCAATCAAGATTGCGGTAAACATATTTTTTCAAAGTTACACAAATTTATTAGCCCGTTTCATGGGAAGAAGGAAATGGACTAACAAAAATTTGGGACACCCTGCACAACCTTACTTAATACAGTCGACCCTCAATAAGATATCACACTAGGCCCTGTCCCAACGAAAAACTTTGTAGTTTACGTGTATAATACGAAACCCTAAGATGTGACCGTAGTCAATGAGATGGCGAAATAGATAATATCATGTAATGGATTGAGATATAGTATTTTTGTTTTCGTCTATTTTAGTTCATTGTAACGGAGCCTTTACACGGAAAATGTATCGAAAAAGCTTTTAACCCAAAAAAAGTTATGAGGCTATCTTTCAGACCCAAAATTGGCTCTTAATAACACATTTTGGGCTCCAGGCCCACAGAGGCGTCTCATGGGGAAAAGTTTTCCACGTTTTTCGATGTATTTTTTGATGCTCTTTAACATAAAATTTGGCTTCAAATTGGCCACCCCGCCCTACCTCAATGCTGATCCCTCCTCCCTAGGGCCGATCCCGAAGACGGCCCCGAACACAGGGCCAGTTCCCTATTTCCAGGGGCCGATCCCCGAGCACCCACCCCACTTCCAAGTACAATCCCCCCTTCCCAGAGCCGATCCCGAGCATCAGAACTGATCGCCTATCACCAAGTTCGATCCCTAGCCCACCCGGGCAACTCCCTCGCAAGGCATCCCGATTTTCATGACTGACTAATTCGCGAACCATGATAAAGCATTTGCTTTCACAGTAATAGAATGCTCAATCGATTCCCTTGTCATATAAAAAGCGAATAAATTGATTTAAAAACAATAATTTTTGATCTGGCACTACAAGACGAGAAATTTCATACAAAATTTGAGTCGAAAACGAAATATCAATCTCGTCAATCGAATTTTCTTCGGTGCTCCACAATAAGTAATCGAGCAGACCATTCAATTTTTGCAGAATCTAAACAAATTGAAGTACTACAGGGTGTTCAAACATGAGTTCCCCGATAAGAAAGCTCGATATCTCAACAACGCAGAACTCGTATCAAATGCGGTCTTTTGCCACTTTCTAATCCCATCACCCCGTTTTATGGATATATTTTTTGAATTTTCAAAGTGGTCTGAGTATTGAAACGAAAATTGGAATTTGAATTCCTTAAGGAATTTTTGAAAAATAACACCGTTAATCGATAGAGCGTGTTGAAAAACGGTAGTACCCCAATTTTTGTGAAAATCGGAGATACCCTTTTCGAGAAAATTCAACTCGAACTTGCTAAAAATGGCCAAAATTTGCAACAATTAACGGTTAAATATGCAAATTTCGGCTATTTTTAGCAAAATTTGAGCTGAATTGTCTCGAAAAGAGTATCTCCGATTTTCACGAAAATTGGGGTACTACCGTTTTCAACACGCTCTATCGATTGGCGGTGTTACTTTTCAAAAATTCCTTAAGGAATTCAAATTTTCGTTTCATACTCAGACCACTTTGAAAATTCAAAAAAATATGTCCATAAAACGGGATGATGGGGCTAGAAAGTTGCAAAAGACCGCATTTGATAAGAGCTTTGCGTTGTTGAGATATCAAGCTTTCTTATCGGGGAACTCATGCTTGAACATCCTTTATTCAACTCGGGAGCATGTTTTTCGGATCCTCGCATAAAATAACCCCAGGAACGATGATTTTCAGAAGACAAATTCAATATTTTCATAGTTACGCTTCAATACACTCTCTTATTTCCTTGAATCAGGGTCAGGAAAGCGTTTTCAGGGTTCAGGAATGCGTGCAATCGATTCCCCGCATAAAGCTACCCCTATAGGAGTCATTTTTGGAAAAATTGGAAAAATAATTACCCGATCCCAAAAAAGTGCACTTTTTGCGCCACCCTGTATATCCGCTCTGGGAATGCAGTATATATTTTTTTCAATTTGTTCGAATTTGTTCGATTTTTTTTCAAATTTTCGGATTTTTTTTCAATTTCTATCCAATTGAAAAAAAATCGAAAAATTGAAAAAAATTCGAAAAAATTTTATCAGACAACATGGATGACCGATTGGATAAAAGCTCCTCCATGGTGCCAACCAGGCGAGGGTTCGAGTCCGCCCCCTCCAACTGGATTTTGTCTATAAACAAAAAAGTCAAACTTTTGATTTAAAAGGGGGCGAATTAGGTAAAAAAGGGCAAATTTCGATAAAAACGGGAAATTTTTCGTCTCGTATAAATTGAAAATTTTAAAAACTTCCGCGCGGCAAAAACGCGCGTTTTTGCGAGAAAAAAATCCGCGGAAAAACTTTGAACGCCCAAATCTTGGGTTTTTTGCATCCGTTTCGGACAAATCGAGTGCCTTTGCAATTTTTTTCCATTTGCAAAGGCGCTCGATGAACTTTCACCTGGTACCAAAATGATGTCATCAATCCTTGTCTAACGCGATAAATCGTTCAGTTAAGAAACCGCGGAAAATTTCCGCGGAATTTTTCAGCGGAAAAGTATAACAAGCGCTTTAGTGTTCGGATCGGAAAATCTCTTCTCCCCTCTTCTTGCGATAGCACTCGATCCCCAGTTTATTTTTCCTATAATCTCGGAGATATACCAGTTTTTTATCCATTTATGATTATAAAAAAATTCATTAACTAGTCTAAGCAAGCGAGAAAGGAAATTAATAACCCGTTATAAAAAAAATGGCATCCGGCTCAGCTTTGAAGAAATCAAACGATGGTGCTATGTCTCTTTCTAAGACTGTCGATCTCGAAAATCTTCTTCCTTTTCTTTCTATCCTGCCGATCCCGGAGATACCAGTTTTTAATGTCAATGATTATCAGAGAAATGACTTTCAATTAAAAAAAACGAAACATCATGACCATCCCCGGAGGGGATGCGTTAAAAACCAGCCCACTCGTAAAAACTCGATGAAATACTTATATATATGAAAGTACATAAAAATGGAGAATTTTTTGTTCTTATAGCACGTAAATCGTTATGCTTTCGAGATAAATGAGTTTGAAGTTTGCTATTTTTGAAAAATCTGTGTATTTTAAACATTAACACATCGACAATTCGTACCTGATTTCAATAAAAGCTGTGTTATTGACGGTAAAAATTCAAAAAATTTGATGACATTTTTCATAAGTCGATGAAAAATGAAAATTTTTTGAAAAAAATTTTCGCGTCAATACACAACTTCTATTGAATCAGGAACGAATTAACACTGTCTTCATGTTTTCGTTGTAATACACCAATTTCATAACTTGACAACACCTTAGAAAATCTTAATGAATTTTAGAACATGATTTTACTCTTGTATTTGTTATGCCTACCATTATTTTCTATAATTGCTTCGGCATTTCCTTGTAATTCGAATGCGTATGTACCAACCAAGATCGCGGTAAATATATTTTAAACAAGTTACACTATGTATAAGTCCGTTTCAGCCTCAACTATAAAAAAACTGGACCCAAAATTCAAGGTCCGATGTTAGCATCCCGTCCTATCAGGCAAGTTAAGCAATGTTGGGCCAACGTTGATATCGTAGGTTCAATCCCCATCCGTTCCCGTGTGTTCAAATTCGTTAAGGGGGTAAGAATTAGGGACTAATCTCTGAAAATTTTTTTTGCCAAAACAGCTTTATAGGGGTAAAATCATGAGAAAAATTGATTGCGCGCATTCCCGAAACTTGCTTCCTTGACCCTGATTTAGGGAAATAGATGTGTGTATTGAAGCGAAAATCGAAAAATTTTGAAATTTCTCTCTCAAAATCACATTTCTGGGGGTAATTTTATGTGAAAAATCGATTGCGCGCATTCCCGAACCCTGAAAATGCTTCCTTGACCCTGATTCAGGGAAATAAGAGTGTGTATTTGGGGGTCGAACTTAAGATAGTCCATTCGGCCCAACGTTACTTAACTTGCCAGATCGGACGGGATGCCGACTTTGAATTTTGAGTCCAGCTTTTTTATAGCTGAAGCTGAAACGGACTATATAAAAGATCGTTCATATAAAACATATAGTGGCGGTCAAAAGTTTACCAACAGATGATTTTAAATGAACATTTGGAGCAAGTTCCCCTGGTTGCCGCCACTCGGGGGCCGACACTTTGATCCGTATAGTATTACTCACAAGGCCTACCCTGAATCAGGGTTTGGGACTTCCCGTATCCCCGAAAAAATCGATTTTTTGAAATGTTCGACTTTACGAAAACACGTTTTTAGGGGTAGTTTTATGCGCGGAATCGATTGCACGCATTTTCGGGAGGATAGGCCTTGTGAGTAACACTATACGAATCAAAGTGTCTGCCCCCCCCCGTTGACTAAACTCGGCCACAGTTGCACAACCCCGGTAAAATTTTATGGGCCATGTGGTAGGAGGGGTAGGTCATCGGTTCCCGGCGTCGAAGGTGAAGGGGTGGGTCGTAAAAACAAAAATTTTGGACCGGGGTCTGTGCAACTGTGAACTCGGCAAAAAAAAATTTTTATTTTCTTCCGGAACTTATCCATTTAGGAGTAATTTTATGCGAAAAATCGATTGCGCCACTTTCGCAACCTGAAAACCGCAGAAAAATGGTGAAAATTCGATTTTGATCGAGAAATGAACAAATATCCCCCATGCATCCCTGCGTGGTTGCTTGTGGCGGGAAGATTAATAGGATTTTCTCGCCAAAATATGACTACGCAGGGATGCCTGTGAAAAACTAAACAAAATCGTTGCTTTCATGTAACTTCATCGATCATTGTTCGATCAAAAATGGCTATCAATGAATGACAAGATGTGGGTCATCAACACAAAATGTGAGACGATGAGAAGACGCGACTTTTGGATGACTACACGAAAAAA
>OZJO01014157.1:0-14366 GCA_900406225.1 Acrobeloides nanus | reverse complement strand
ACCGGACACTTGGCCGACCGGACAGTTGGTCGACCGGACACTTGGCCGACCGGACAGTTGGTCGACCGGACACTTGGTCGACCGGACACTTGGCCGACCGGACAGTTGGTCGACCCGGACAGTTGGTCGACTCGGACACTTAATCGTCCCGGACACTTGATCGTCCCGGACACTTGATCGTCCCGGACACTTGGTCGACTAGGAACTTATTTATAACTTATTTTATTCCGGATTTACCTCAAAACAGGTACTTATTTTTTATGTTTATAATTTTTGTCTCATATTTAGATAGTTTAATTTTTTTTAACTATGAATAAGCCACATTAAAGCATTCGCTTTAATGAAAATAAGTATGTATAAATGTCTCTCTCTTACGTCGTTGGTAAAAGAAATCATGCAAAACAGGCTAAGTTATAGCTGGACCAGTATGAGTCATTATTTGTATGTAGTTAAAATCGATTGAACGTTTTCTTTTTATTTCGAAATTTTTTAGGCTCAAACTTTTTGATCACTTTTTTATTACTCTTATTTTTTATAGGTCTATTGCAGAATCTTAAAATGGATAGTTCTGATGAGGATATGCCTGTGGATTTTTATTCGGAATTAGAGGACGATGATTTTTTTTCGGAAATATCACCGCCAATGTATCAAGCAGATTTTTATGTCCTTAAGGTAATATTTAAAAAAAGTCAAATTCTCATAAATTATCCATAAAATTCTAGGATACACTTGATATGTCTAGCACTAGTTTTGGGTCATATGAATCTATTGAAGTTGCTAGAGCATCTACGGATTCTAATTTTTCACTTTCTTTCAGTGATTCTGAAGCATCTTCAGAGAATGAAGAATTATGCTTTATATATGTTTGATTATAAAAATTGCTTAACTTTTAGGTTTACGAGCAATTAGTTGTTTATAAAAACACAAAGCGTTCTGCTACAGGAAGATATGGGAAAAAGGGCGTCTACAAAAATCAAATGTATAAAATAACGAAACCTAAAGAAACAATTGCGGGATTAAGAATATACTGGAAATGTGATCAGAAATCCTGTTATGCCAAAATCAAAACTAATATTAACTATGAAATTTTGTCGATAGATGATGATTCAGCGCATAATCATATGAAACCAGATCCAGAAGTTTTAAAAGCAAAAGTAGCACAAATGCAAATGGTAGAAACTAGTGCTGTAAGTACAGGGTGGGCCAAAAAAAACCGGCTTTTATGCAAATTTTTCCGAAAATTTTTTCGAAAATTTTTTTTGCCAAAACAGCCTATATAGGCCTAAAATCATGCGAAAAATCGATTGCGCGCATTCCCGAAGCGTGAAAATGCTTCCTTGACCCTGATTTATATCGTAGTTCGTAGTTAAATAAACTATTGCTTTATATAATTTTTCGAAAAAATTTGCATAAAAGCCGGTTTTTTTCGGCCTACCCTGTATTATAATATTAGATTCATAGTCAATCGAAATTCTTACAAGAAACCAATTAGAACTGAACAAAATTTTTAAAATTCTTTATCAAGGGTGTATAGAGAAAAAAATGAATAAAAAGGGGAAAAATATTGATTTTCTCCTCTGATAAGAAAAATTGTCACTTTTTAATTTAAAAAATTCATTTTTGACTTGGTGCAAAAAGATTATGACGCAGGCGGGATTTGAACCTGACTGTGTCGGTCATAAGACCGATACACTCACCACTAACCATAAAGAATCCTGATTAACATTTTATTTCTCTATACATTCGCGATAAAAAGTTTAACAAATTTGGTTAGTAGTTCTGAAAGGTTTCTTGTTATAATAAAAATTTATCTAAATTATTTAGACATCGACCAAACAAACTATGTCTATTGTTGATGACGCAAGAACAAGTGTTCCCGTTGGTATTCAAGCCAAGTTGCCTAAATAGGAAACCTTGGCTAGGCAAGTTCGTAGAGCCAAAAGACGAGAAGGAAATGCTCCGGCTGAACCTCAAGACCTCAATTTTGATATTCCTGCACATATTAGAATGAGACAAGTGCGTGATCCACGTGGAGGAGCTAATCGTATAGACGAAATTTTCATATTGTATGATTCTGGTCCTGGTCCTGATCGAATAATTATTATGGGTAGCCAAGCCACAATTGATCTACTAAGAAACATTGGTGAATGGTTTGTAGATGGCACGTTTAAATGTTGTCCAAATCTTTTCAAACAAGTGTTGTGCTTACATGCTCGATATCCTCCAAATTCTCATAGCACAATTCCAAGTTTATACGGTCTGTTGCCGAATAAAAATCAAGATACATATACAAGATTTTTTCATGAAGTGATTAAATTTATAATAATAATAGTGTCATTTTACAGGTTGACATTTTACTTAATGGTTATCATCCTACTCGCTGTATGATGGATTTCGAGCTTGCTCTTCGCAATGCTTTTCTAGCAATTTTTCCAAATGCGATCATCAGCTTTTGTTTTTTCCATTTTGCACAATCCAACCGACGCCACATTGACGAATTAGGTCTTCGAAATGAAGCTGATGAAGATCCTTTGATAAGTCGCCAATTAAAAATGGTAAATACTCGAATACTCGAATTCTCAATTCATATTTTTGTTCAAATTCAGCTACGATGTCTAGCATTCGTTCCAGAAGACGATGTTATTACCGTGTTTGAGCTCCTCAATCAGCAATTAGATCAGAGACTTGACAATTTTGTTGATTATTTCGAACGGACGTATATCGGAGAACCGAATAGAAGAGGAGCACTGCGTGGCGTTGTTCGTAGAAATTCTTTATTTGCTGTAAACGAGTGGAACGTGAATCAAAGAACACTCACAGGTAAACTATAATAAATTGCACCATTAAAATTGCTCCATTAATGAAAATATTTAGATAGTGGGCGTACCAATAATTCAGTTGAGGGTATGATCTTTAAAAAATTAATCAAACAGTAAAAATATGCTTTTTTCGTCAATTTTAAAAAGATTTTTGAGATTATAAAGAAAATTATATGAAAGTAGGAAAAAATAATTAACTGACGTTTGTTTGCTAAAAATGGAATAATCAATTAGAAATTTAAATAAATTTTCTAGGTTACAACCATAAACTAAATAACCACTTTCGAGTTTCACATCCACCTCTATGGGATTTCATAAATGGGCTTAAAAAATTTCACGAATCTATTGAAGCCGACTTATTCGATCTAAATGCCGGAAAAGACATTCATAAACCGCGACCGGTATGGGAGCATGTTGAAGCACGTAAGAGACATATCGTCCAGCGATATGATCGAGCTAAATGGCAACAATTTTTGGAATCGATGGCCGACACAATGCTCTTTTAAATGTTTTATAATAAAAATTATTGAATTATATTTTATATGGAAAAATTTTAAAATAACATAACTTAGCCTGTTTGCATAAGTATGAGAGAGACATTTATACATTTTCATTAAAGCGAATGCTTTATGGCTTATTTATAGTTAAAATATTAAACTATCTAAATATGAGACAAAAATTAGAATCATAAAAATAAGGTAAATCCTGTTTTGAGGTAAATCCGGAATAAAATAAGTTATAAATAAGTTTTTAGTCGACCAAGTGTCCGGGTCGATCAACTGTCCGGTCGACTAACTGTCCGGTCGGCCAAGTGTCCGGTCGACCAACTGTCCGGTCGGCCAAGTGTCCGGTCGGCCAAGTGTCCGGTCGGCCAAGTGTCCGGGTCGACCAAGTGTCCGAGTCGACCAACTGTCCGACAACGGGAATGACTACATTTTTTGGAAGATTGTAAATTTTTGTTTTAAAAGATGCAAGAGTAGGTGCCGTGCGGACTTCGGGTGGGAGGTTATTCCATAATTTAGAAGCACGGTGAGGAAAAAAATTTGAAACAGTATTGTTGACAGGGACATAAACTGGGTTAAGAATAAGACTTGTAGAACTTCGAAGACGAGAGTTAGGCAAGGTAAAAAAATCGCTTAATTTAAGAGGAACAATGCCGTGCAAAATTTTGTAGACAAAAATAAGATCAAAATAAGCGCGACGATATTCTAATGTATCAAGTTTAAAAAATTTACATCGGCCCAAATAATTTAGATAGGTATGTTTACAGCGAATAAGTGCCCTTTTAGTAAATTTGCGTTGAACGGATTCAATCAAATTTACTAACTTGACTTGACATGGCGAAAAAACGATAGAGTTGTATTCGAGGATGGGTCTGACGTAGGTGTTGTAAGCATGAATCATTACGAATGGATCAATAGTTTTTAGAGTTTTAAAAATTAAGTAAGACATTCTGGATGCGGATTTAACAATATTAGCAATATGTACAGAGAAAGTAAGATCGTTTTCATAGTTGACGCCTAGATCTCGTATAGAAGTTACCTCAGAAATAGGAAGCCCGTCAAGAGAATAGACTGCGTTAAGATTATTTTTACCAATATGCATAGTGACACATTTTTCGGATGAGATATGGAGTTGCCATAGATTAGACCATGAATTAAGATTTTCCATAGATGTTTTCATATTTAGAAAATAGTCGTGACCATAAGAGGATAATTTTACATCATCAGCAAACAAATAAGTGTCAACATTTAACATTTCTGGCAGATCATTTATGTAAATTAAAAAAAGCAATGGCGATAAAACCGAGCCTTGTGGCACGCCAGAAAGGACGGCCGCACTGCTTGATAAAACACCGTTTACATTTACAGAAAAAGTGCGATTATTTAAAAAATTAGTGATCCATCTACAGACATTTCCTTTGATTCCGTAAGCTTGAATTTTGGATATAAGTTTAGAAAAGATTACAGTATCAAAAGCTTTTTTATAATCAATAAAGTTTATATCAATAGGATGACGCATATTGGCAGATTGAAATAATGAATTAAAAAAGCTGATTAATTGCGTAGCGGTAGACCTATTTTTTATAAAACCGTGTTGTTGAGGAGAGAAAAGACGATTTTCGAAAAGAAGATCTACAATTTTATTTTTTAATAAAGTTTCAAAAGATTTGCATATATAGCTAGTAAGAGTAATAGGCCTATAGTTGTTGACATCTGTTTTATCACCTTTTTTAAAAAGAGGCAAAACTATCCCAGTTTTCCAAAGATCAGGGACAATGCCCGTTTCCAAGGAGCGTTGAAATATAATAGAAATAGGCAAAGCTAAGGATGTAGCACATGATTTGATAAAATGAGGAGGCAATTTATCTGGTGAAAGAGTATTTTTAGATGGAAGTTTGCGTAAAATTTGTTCAACATCTGGTGTAAGAATAGAAAAATTTTCAAGAGTGATTTTTGTGCGTTCAGGAAATGGTGGCAAAAAACTATTATCTTTAGAAAAAACAGAGCAGAAATGATTGAGAAACAAGTTGGACATTTGCTTTTCATCAGTTACAATTAGGTCGTGATTAGAGAGAGGACCAAGTTTAAACACATTTTTAGTTTTGGATTTTACATAAGAATAAAATTGTTTAGAATTTTTGTTACGAATTACACGATATTCGCGGTCTTTTACAAGTTTTTCGAGAGATTTTTTGTAACGATAGCTGATTTGTTTGTAGGCAATAGAGTTCCCTTCGATCCGCCAGATTTTGCGGCGGGAAACATACAAAGATCGAAGAGCAACAGGAAGACGTGCGGATGAATGCCTTTGAAGAGGTACATAGAAGTCAATCAGCTGGTGAAGAAATTCAACAAGACAATTGTATGCGTCATTTGCATTTAAATTTTCAAAAAATTCAAAAAAATTTGTATTAGACAAAATATAGTTAATAGATGGGAAATCAGCTTTGTAAAAATTTAAAAAGTAATTGGAAGAAATTTTTTGGTGGGAAAAATGAATGTCAAAATAAATCACGTTGTGATGTAGTAACAAGAATAGCAGTAGGTGGGGCCGTTTTTCCAAGTGGCACAAAAGTTATTTCATTGATGTTAATTTCAGCTTTGGTACACAGGGCAGCCACGATGTCATTAGCTGACGTGTTGTTGGGTAGATTTCGAATGACGCATCTTTTTTCTCGGGCCGGCCGATTCTCTTCATCCCGCAAAGCTTGACGGATGTTGAGAATCTGTGCCTCCTGAGGTTGCATGGTCTTGGATGGACTAATAGCAGCAATATCGGCATAGGTCTTAGGAATGGATTTAGTGAGTTGCTCAATTTTGGTGTTAATAGTGGCCAAGGAATTGGTCTGGTCTTTCACAAATTTAAGGGTCTCGGTGATAGTCTCAAATGGGACCATGTTCAGTTCTCGAATATAGTCATAGGCACGACTCACTTCATTAAGTAGATCAGCGATGTTCATGGATTTAAGCGTAGACTTAGTTAAAAATTGGAAAGTTGAAAAATCAATAGGCATTTTTTGATCAGATAAGATAAAGAGAAAATATGAGACACGACTGTTCAATTTGAAGACAAAACGTCTTTTTACTTTATATAATAGGTTTTTCTGATCGGGGAATCAATTCCCGATGGAATTGAGCTATTTCGAAATTTCCCTTACTCTCTAAAGCCTGTTTTTTTCGCAAATACCGAGTTGTGGATTTTTACACAAACTTCAAAAATCCGCAAACTATTTTCCGGTGTCAAGAAAACTATTTTTTAGAAAATAAAAATCGACAAAGTCAATCCGTAGCGTTGTAAAAATCCGGATTTTGAATCCAGATTCTGAACTCGGATTCTGATTCTAAATCCAGATTCTGGATTCTGATTATGAATTCGGATTCTAATTCTGGATTCGGATTCTGATCCGGATACTGAATCCAGAATCTTGATTCAGAATCTGAATTTAAAATCAGAATCCGAGTTCAGAATCCGGATTTAGAATCCGAATTCAGAATCCGGATCCAAAATCCGGATTTAGAATCAGAATCCGAATCCAGAATCTTGATTCAGAATCAGGATTTAGAATCAGAATCCGAGTTCAGAATCCGGATTTAGAATCCGAATCCAGAATCCGGATTCAGAACAAGAATCCGGATTCAGAATCCAGATTCAGAATGAAGAATATTGGTGCCAAAAAAATAGGCCACCAATAAAAGTAAACTAAAAAGTGCTAAAAAGTAAACGTTAAAAAGTAAACATTTTGTTTACTTTTGCATACTTTTTGGTTTACTTTTCATTAACTTTTTGTTTAATTTTTTTATGTTTACTTTTTAATGTTTACTTTTCATCACCCCCCCCCCTTACAAACATAAAATGAGGCAAAAAAATGTTCGCCACCCGGATTTGAAACTACGCTTTCGGAATGGTCTTTGCGGATTTTTGTAGTTTGTAGTAAAAATCCGCAACTCGGTATTTGCGAAAAAACAGGCTTTATCCCTGTGGTCCGAAATACAGATGTGCATGCAGGAACATCACCTTCCTGTACTCAAGCCAGATAAATAACATCGGGAATCGATTCAGCTGATCGAAAAAACCCTGAATACAAAAATTCATATGATTTGGAATAAATTTTGAAAATTCAATTTTTTTTGCTCCTAGGTCCCTAATGTGACAATAAGTTTCCTATGTTTTTCATCGTACAAAGGTTTTCATAAAAAGTGATGTTTACAAAGTTTTTTCTTGTGATTTTATGAATTTAATGAGCTATCGTTCAGCCCAAACGGATTTAAATTGACCACTATATTCCTTTTAGATTTTATCACCTTCAAACGCGAATAACATTTTTATGTTGCCATCCATTTTTGAGATCTTGAGGTGTGCGCCATAATCTAGGCAAAAATTTATAGAGTTTTTCGTTTTTCGACAAAATAAAAAAAATTTCTTATCACGTGTGTTTCAAGCGGAAAAATGTCTGTGAGCTTTTTATTTCCAAAAAACACCCATATAGGGGTAATTTTATGCGAGAAGTCGATTGAGCGTATTCTCGAACCCTGAAAATGCTTCCCTGACCCGATTCAAGGAAAAAAATGAGTTTTGAAGCGAAAACGAATAAAATGTCAAATTTTCGCATGAAAAACGGCTATTTCTAAAAAACACCCATATAGGGATAATGTGGGGAATCGATTGCAATCATTTTCAGAGCGTGAAAACGCTTTTTTAACCCTGATAAGGCAATTATTGCTACAAACTACAACATTTTTACTACTTCTTACTACAAACTATAAATTTTTTCCGACCGAGATCGGGTCTCGATCTGTGCCTCCCTTTAAATGAATAGAAAATTGTTTCCGAGTGAAATTTTTCAACGATTCTTTTTTTATTCGTTAGAGGAGATATAGTAGCATAAATCTATGGGATGATTTGGCATAAAATTTTTCATATCAATTTTTGTGACTGTTTTACTGAAAAATAGAAATTTTTTGATGTAGCCCCTTTTTCTAAGGCTAATTTTTCGAGATAAAAATCTTTTTTAATGCGGTTTTTTTCACTAGTGAGTTTTTAATATCATAGAATTTGATTCTGAACTGGTTTTGGATCGACTTTCTTATGATTTATCGAGTTATACAAATGGGTAGTCATGCAACTTCAAAGTAATAGAAAAATGTACCCGAGTAAAATTTTTCAATAATTCTTTTTTATTCGATAGAGGAGACCTAGTAGTATAAATCTATGGGATGGTTTGGCGTAAAACGCTCCCTGTGATTTTTTAAGGCACTTCAAAGTTCAAAATAGCCAAAAAAATTTTTTAAAGTTATGTAGAAAATCACAGCGAGTGTTTCAGAAGACAAGCATACATGCGCATTTGAGATTTAATGTTACACTATCTTTTACAAAAAGAATTATTGAAATCGGCTTGAACGTTAAAAAGATATGCTAAAATTTATTAAACAGTCACAGACTTTTTTCCTTAATTATGTATGTTGAAACACACGTGACTATGATTTAATCTTCTAAAATGGGTCCTATTTTTTTGGCACCAAAAATATTTTTTCTGGCACCAATATTTTGTTGACATCAAAAATATTTTTTTTGGCACCAAAATTCTGAATTCGGATTCTGAAGGCATAAGGCCTAAAGCATCAGGCTTAAAGGGGAGGGGGTGTAAATAATAGGTCATTCTCGGTCGAAAAATTTGTTTTGCCAAAACAGCCTATATAGGGGTAAAATCATGCGAATAATCGATTGCTCGCATTCCCGAATCTTGAAAATGCTTCCTTGATCCTGATTCAGGGAAATAGATATGTATATTGAAACGAAAATCAAAATTTTTGGGTTTCTTGATCCAAAATCATCTTTCTGAGGGTAATTTTATGAGGGGAATCGATTGCGTGCATTTCCGAAGCTTGAGAATGCTTCCCTGACCCTGATTCAGGGAAATGATTGTTTTGTATTGAAGCGAAATTTTTTGATTTTTCTTCTAAAATATCGTTAAGGGTGTGCTGAATCGATTTTATGCGAGAAATCGATTCAGCACATTCCCGAAGCGTCAAAAAGTATCCTTGACCATCGTCCTTGAAATTATGTTACCACAACGCTTCGGGGATGTGCTGAATCGATTTCTCGCATAAAATAGCCCTTAGAACGATATTTTAGAAGAAAAATCCAAAATTTTCACTTCAATACAAAACACTCATTTCCTTGAATCAGGGTCAGGGAAGCATTCTCAAGCTTCGGGAATGCGCGCAATCGATTCCCCACATAAAACTACCCTCAGAAAGATAATTTTGGAGCAAGAAATCAAAAATTTTCGATTTTCGCTTCAATACACACATCTATTTCCCTGAATCAGGGTCAGTGAAACATTTTCAAGCTTCGAGAATGCGCGCAATCGATTTTTCGCATAATTTTACCCCTATATAGGCTGTTTTGGCAAAACAAATTTTTCGACCGAGAATGATCTATTATCTGCACCCCCTCCCCTTTAAGCCTGATGCTTTAGGCCTTATGCCTCCAGAATCCGAATTCAGAATTTTGGTGCAAAAAAAAATATTTTTGGTGCCAAAAAAATATTTTTTTCTAAAATTATAAAGGAAATCAAAAAATTATAGAAATTGAACGCAAAAAATTGAAATTTAGTGAAAAAAACATAGAAAAAACACTTAAAATTCAATTTTTCGACTTCTAGAATAAAGAATTTTGGGAAAATAACATCGTCATTGGATTCCCCGTGAAATTTTACCTATATGCTTGTTAAAATTTGATCGATTTATTACATTTTAACGAAATACGCGATTTCGGTATATATGTTGTAGCCGATATTGAATTTCAGCCGATTCTGAATCGGCTAGCCGATATTGAATATCTATATGAATATTCAAAATCGGCTAGCCGATTTTGAATATAGCGATATCTTATGAATTCAACAAAAATCGTTTCAATAATCAAAACTTTTCATTAAAAACCAGGCAAAACGCCAAACAAATGAGTATGAGAATTGAGTCGAATGAATTTGAGCCATGTAAAAATTTGAGTCATATGAATTTTGAGCCATATGACCCGCGTCCTTAAATTTACCTGTAAAAATATAGAAAGAATTAATTGTCTTTGCAAATCTTGACCCTTTTTGTTAGTCTTTTTCATTATTTTCATGCCTTTCTTTATCACATAAATTCCTAGCCCAACACCAATCACTGTATATGCAAGTATTTCCAAGGCGATAATCACCAAAAAAATGGTAACATATATTGAATTTAAATTTAGAGTAGCACAATTAAACATCGCAAATGCATCCCATGCATAAAGGTATGTGGAAGATAGACTTTCTACTGCTTCGACCATGTCCTTTGAATTATAAAGAGACAATACAATCGGTATAATGGGAGGAACCCCGCTTAAAAAATGGAAGAATATCATCGGTATTATCCAAGGCTTTACATTTGTACTAACGAACGATTTGTTCATTAATTGTCTAAAAAAGTTCGATTTAATAAAAAAAGCGCATTAAAAAATTCAAAAACTAACAAACGATACGGTACTAAAAATCAAAAAAATCTTCAAAAAGCAAACAAATCAAAAAATTGTAATTCGAAAGTCTTAAAATTTTTAAAAAATCAGAAAGAATCTTTGCAAGCTTCAAAAATCTCCTAAAATTCTCACTTGTATCGATAATATACTGCACAAAAAAGTGCGGCACCACATCCTCCTAAGGTTAAAAACCACAGCATAAAAGGGTTGAGAACAAAGCTGACAAATTGACCAAACACAGAGTATATAGCGTTATTTCCCATAATACCAAGAACACAAATCGATGGAGCTGGGAATAAACTTAATGGAATAAAAAGAAAATTCAAGTTGAAGTCGACCAAATATGCCCAGATCTAAATTTTTCTTTGTGCTGCTAAAGATATGGTTTTACCGCAATGTTGAGCAAAAACCATTTGAACGCTCGCATTTCTTTTTTTGATTTTTTTATAATCAGATAAGAAGCAAGAATTAGCGAAAGAGTATCCACACCGCATAGGATCCAATGATGTCTCCGGACTTGGCTAGCATATTCCTGCGTAATGGATTGTAAACCGATATCTTTGTAACCTAAGTATTTGTTTTGATTATCGATTCAAAATGTACAATACGGTACCACACGTGTACAAACACCCCCCGAAAATTTAGACTTTTTGCGGGCGAAAAAAAACGACCTTTTTTTTTATTAGAAAATTTCTGGGAAAAATCAAAAAATTTTTACCCACAGCTGTGGGCGAGCCGCAAAATTTTTCTCTCATTTCGCCCGCATCCCAGGAGCCTACGGCCCGCGACTGCAGGCGAAATGGGTCTCACCCGCGAAATTTGCGGGCGAAAACCCATTTTGGCCTGCGGGTTGCGGGCGACCCCCCGAAATTCTATACAATATCGTTATAGCACGGATACTGTAAGGAACGGGGAAAACAAAAATTGTACCTTCAACGAACCAAATATCTATCTCCATTACATGATCAGAAGATGCGTCTTTCTTTCCATTTGTCAACGAGTACATATGAATTACGCTTGGATAGATCCAATGATATCGATTATAAAGATCGCAGCTATTATTCCAACTGAATTAATCCTCTTATTTGTTTTATTTCGAAAAACTTACCTATTTATGATGTTTTGACTGTTTTCTACGAAACTATTTTCTGTTACAAATAAATAGCGAGTTTCATCGTTTGGCATACATCCTTTAAATAATAATTCCATGACTAGATTAGGATTATCAAATATATTATCAGGAAATATCTAAATTTTTAATTTTCCTCTCACCAATTTTTTAGATCTTTTTGTAGAAAGCTGTCTACAAGTGAGGCACAATTTGGGGCGAGCAGTTGATGCGGCTAAAGGCCTGGCAAGATGCCAAATGTTTAAGGTTCAATCTAGCAATTTTGACAAGATGAGTGCCCGTTGAAGGGCCTGTAACCTAACGCATAAGGTCAGTTCTACACTGAATTAACCATCTCAAGACCTTCTAACAGCTAACCAAAAATTCATTCTTACCCTAGCATGCTCACAAATCGAGTTTGGCTCACAATATTGTGATACGCTGCCATGTTTGATAGCATAAGATTGACTATCATTTAGATGAATAATTTTCGTTAAATTTTTACTCAAACAATCACAATCTGAAAATTAAAATCATTTTTCAACATTCATCAAATCACCTTTCACAAAATCAAACGTGATGCTCCCAGAATAAATAGAAATGTTGTTAGTTTGATTATGTGCTGTTGAATATATATTAATTTGTTGTTCTTTGATATAAAACTCGTTGTAGATTTTTTGCAAATCACAATTTCCTGCCCAATTGCTAAAATCAATATTTTAAAAAAATCAGCATAATTGTTCTAATATACTTTGCCCATGAAGTTGAATTATCTCGAAAGTGTAAAATGAAGTTTCCGCCATTTACAATACAACCAACAAATCGAATTCTGATGAAAAATCCTGGTCGATTCCAAATAATCTATATTTTTTAATTTTACACAATGAGTAAGATTTTTGGAGCTACTTTACCTCGGGGTCCCAACCGCCATGATCAAAAAAATTATTTTAAAAATTTTAAAAAAACGATTTTTTTCTTAATAATTTTGCATGCGAAAACAATAGCGATGTTTTTTCACGTTGTTTGACATTTTAATATACTTGTATCTTTAAGTATCTTTATTGCGAAAATGGAGAATCCAGGCGAAATCTTGAAATCTGAAAATGGTTTTGGCTTAAAAGAGCTTTATGAAAAGTTGAGATTATCGGACGATATAAACTGGTTATTTTTCTGCAAAATCTGAAGTATTTGCGTTTCGGAAGCATTTCCAATCCATTTTTAAGTGTTTAGGCAAAAATTTTTAAAATTAGTTTTGTAACATAGCGGTTGGGCCCCCGAGTTAAAGTAGCTCCAAATTTTTTATGGAGAAATTAGCGAAGACGTGTGTTTCGCGTAAAATTTCAAGTTCTTTATTAATGCTGCTATCAGAATATTTAAAACACGTTCCGCGAGAGAACCGAGCTTCGAATGTCACAAAAAATTTTTCATCGCTGAACGAAAATTTAGGTGGATATTCGGATAGAACTCCCCGAGTTATGCAACTTTAGTTCTGGACTCACGATCCGGCGACCTTCCCCCTTGGCGCTATGGCCCCTAGAAGTTGGTGTAAAAGGCCAATTTTTGACCAAACTTGGATCGGCTTTAAGTCATTAAATCTTTTAGCTTTTGACAAACGGTCTTTTGCATTTTGTAGCTGGAGATTGGGGCTCCATTTTATGCCAAGACCACCTTGGCCCCAGACACTCACATAATTTTATACTTGGCCAAATATCCAAAAATACCCCAAAAATTGACGCCCCCTCGCGGAGTCAAAGTACCCAAAGTACCCTTAAACGTTCAGCGCTCAACACGAAACTTTCCATAAAGATAGCTCTATATATGGGGAACGTTTATGCAAAAAAATATAAAAAATTGAAGGAGACAAAAAAATAGTTTTACAGGTTTGAAGTTCGGCTATCAGGCCCTACTCGAAATCTAGAATAGTGAAATTTGCCATAATTTATATATATTCGGAAAATTCATGAAAAATGGAGCATTTTTTGTTTTTACAGTAAATTCTGAATCGTTATCGTTGTCGAGATAATCGCGTTTGAAGTTTGTTATTTTTTGGAATTTGTTTAGAATTTGAATTCCCGCCAAAACCCTGATTGTCAATTTTTGCGGGAATTCAAATTCTAAACAAATTCCAAAAAATGGCAATTACTAAATGTAGTAGCGGTAGTAGCGACAAAAAAAATACAATCTTTTTTTTCAGGGAAGGCTCAGATCAAAAAAGTAAGACTTAGAAACGATTCTCCATACCCGATTTGATTTATAAAAAATCAAAAATTACGGTCCAAAAATTTACCCCCGAGTTTTTATGTAACCCCGAAATATTGAACATGTTCATAATATTTCGGGGTTACATAAAAACTCGGGGTAAATTTTTGGACCGTAATTTTTGATTTTTTATAAATCAAATCGGGTATGGAGAATCGTTTCTAAGTCTTACT
>OZJO01014155.1:0-12434 GCA_900406225.1 Acrobeloides nanus | reverse complement strand
CAGCATTCGATTTGTTGTCTAGTTTCAAATTCATATTTTGGAAATTTTTTATTTTTGAAGTTTATAACGTAAAATGGCTAATATTGGGCAAATGGAACTTTATCCTGAAACACCCGATGAAGAAGAGCATCAATCAAGAGCAACCGATGAGAAAAAAGAAATTGGAAAGTTTGTGCCAAAAACCAACTTTTTCCCTGAATCAGGGTCAGGAAAGCGTTTTCATATGTTAAAAATGCGCGCAATCGATTCCCCGCATAAAATTAGGGGTAATAAGGTCATTTTTAGAAAAAAATTTTTTTTGACGATAACTCCCAATAAACGGCCCTCCCCCTTTAACGTGACCCCAAAGCCGAATTAAAAAGTGCCGAAATTTTTACCGAAACACACCCTCTAGGGGTAAAAATTGACGCGGAACACTCTGGTGCAATTATTTTCAAACCAGAATCTTCGAAAACATATGAATTTTTGCACTTTTTTCAATAATAATCTTTATTATTTTATACAACCTAACTTTAAAAATTGCGAAAATTTATTGGTTTTCAGAGATTTTGGTTTGAAAATAATGGCACCAGCGTGTTCCGCGTCAATTTTTACCCCCAGGGGGTGTGTTTCGGTAAAAATTTCTGCGCTTTTTACTTCGGCCTTGAGGGTCACGTTAAGTGGGTCCCCGAGTTCAGTAAATTTTTTTTTATAAATATTTTAAAATATTTTATGTTTCAGAGAAGAAGTATGGATTGAACAAAAGGCTGCAATCCTAAGAAAAATGGTTCAATTTAGCGGCCAAAAAATTCGAGCTCGTGTCTTCAGCTTTTGTATTGAGTACCATTACGAAACATTCCTTCAACTAAAAACATTTTATCATGAAATGATATCGGCTTGCTTCGAAATTCTCATCAGATATTGTGATGCAGAATTAGTCTATATGCGTCTAAATCAATATGCTATGGAATATTTTTATTTAAATCTCCAAAACTTCTATCTGCCTCCTGTAACAAGTGCGTTTTATATCAATTTTGCGTATCGGAGAAACGGTAGAGGCATTGCAAACGATAGAAGCATTACAGTAGAAGCATTACAAACGATTTATAATGCAATTGGTACTTTGCATGAAGCAAATAAATACTATTTTCACTTCAATTTCCGCTACTTAACTGATGAGCAAATGAATGCCTTCTTCGAACATACAGACGAAAATTTTTGTCGAAAATATGTTGAAGTAAATATTTTTGAGGAAAATATACAAATTATTTTCATGGCGAGATGAAAAAAAATGTGTCGGCTACACAGTGGCGTAGGGGAGGGGAACAGGTGCCCCCTAGTCGGCCAAAAATCGAAAAAAATCATAAGGGTCCCCCTTACGTTTTTGACGGCCGAAGGTCGGCCAAAATTTTCACAAGCTCCCCCTTATGATTGTTATGATTTATGGGAAGTGCCCCATCATAGTCCCCCCCTTACGCCACTGCGGCTACACAATCTTTTTAGATGTTCATAAATGCCGAAGATCCGTCAAGCTTCATTCAATGCATCACTATTGTAAACAATTGTACACATGATTTGCGTAAGTTGTCTTATAAATTGGGGACATACCTACTTGAAAAGATGTCATAAATGCAGTGGTGTGATTTTTGGGGGGGAGGTAGCACATTTTACAAAAATTTTCATAAATTTATCCACTTTTTACAGGGTTCGTAAAAAGTTCTGACTCATAAATATAAACCGAAAAATGGTACAATGACACTTGTTCCTTTGTCGTGTTGTTCTTTGACCAATTGTTCTTTTCAACCGGTTGTTCCGAACGAAGCATGCCTATGTTCTGGAGTAATTTCAAATTGCTCTATCTGCCTCAAATTGAAGCAAAAATGCATTTTTACTTTACATTGGGGTTTTTCCTATAGGAGAATCGATTCCCGCAGGTTTTGAGTGATTTCAAAATTTCCCTAGCCCTTATATCCCACAGCCCAATAACGACGACTCCATTGCTTTTTATTGAGCTAGGAGTGAAAGTAACAGCCTCTGTGTACCAAAAACGCATTCTAAAGAAGTAATAGCTCCATGGGTTCGTAATAAATTTAAGAATCTATACTAGAAACTCCAACAAGGTTGAACATCGTCCCATTCAGCGAAATCTATGATGCGACTTTGCAAAGAGTTATTTTTAGGCGTGTGATCCTTTTACTAGAATGGTCATATCTCCTCGTAGGAATTGTTTTGAGACGTCCTCGGATGCTCATTTGAAAACTGAGAAGTTGCTCTACAATTATTATATAAACATCTATAACAAGTTCCCATTTAAATAAAAAGCTTAGGATGAAATTACTCCGGAACAGTATGGGCACCTCGGAGATGCCTTTCCCCCGCAAATCCAGACCTGTGCGAATAGTGTGGAAGGAATTTTGAAACCTTGTTAAACAAAAATTATTAATTGGGTCCTGTTCTTTAAAATAAATCTATATTTGGCCACATAGACATGCGTTTATACCAATTTTTCTGTCTATACAGGGTGTTCGGAAATAACCCGTGATTTTGAAATTAGAGCAGATGCCCATGAAAATATAGGAATATTTTTCGGGGAAAAAGTTTTCTGGGATAGTTTTATGCGAGAAATCGATTGCGCGTATCTTCGGAGCATTAAAAAAACTACCTGGCCATGATTCAGGTGATTTTCTCTTCAATATGGGGGAGGAATTGTTAATTCAACCAATTTACCCACTCCTGATGGCAATTCATCCACTGATTTCCTGAATCAGTGTAAAGGAGGAATTTTCAAGTCACGCAGATTCGCACAATCTATTCATCACATAAAATTACTCTCGGAAAATGACTGTTAGAAATAATCCAAAGATCTCCCTAAATCTGAATCAGAGAAATATGGGTGATTGGAAACGAATATCGGCTGAATCAGAGTCAAGTTGATTTTTCATGGTTCGAAAATGCGCACAATCGATTCCTCGCATAAAATTACCCCAGAATACTTTGCCCCGAAAAATTTCCTATAATTTTCATAGGCATCTCAGCTAATTTTAAAATCATGGGTTATTTCCGAATACCCTGTATTTCGAGTCAGAACTTTTTATGAACCCTGTAATGTACAACGCATTTAAGCGATTGAAGATCTTGAAAGAATCTCTTTGTTTGTTAGAAGCGGTATAATAACGCGATCTAACAATATACAATCTCTCGACTACTACCGACGAGAAAGAGGAGATGAAGTTTTCGAAGATGTCTTTATAGTGAAACGAGAAGATGGCTGGGTTTTGGAGATTGTTTTGAAATTGTGCAATTTTCACGATGATATGGATATATTCCACAGAAGATTCCGAACTTCGTTTTTAATTAAAAAGCAGTGGAGTGAAGGAGAGGGTTATTAAAAAAGAGGTGCCTCTGATACCACTTTTGCGTATGGAGGGGAGGTCATCGATTGAAATTAATAGAGAGGGACAAAATGAAATTTTCAAAAATTGACCTTTTTGCTGATTTCCCTCCTCATCCCATCTTTGTTATAGAATACTCTTTTCTCTTTTTTATTTAAAAAGTTACATTGTACACATATTTTACTTCAAATAAATTTTTTTATTCTTTGTTATAGTCAAAATACAAAATTTAAATTTTCTGGATTTTGATGGGGGAACAATTTTATCTGGGTATACGCAAGAAAGAGCTTCTTATTTTCTTATGAAATCTTGAAGATATTTTCCTTTGAACATCCTGGCAACTATGCATTTCACATTCTTCTACAGGGTATATTTTTCGGTTAGTTTTTATAACTGTCAAAGATTCTAGCGTTTATTTAATAGGATCGAGCCCTCGATCATTTGAGTGTAGTTTCCCCAGAAACGTAGGCAGAAGGGTTGGCCTGGGAAGGGTACCATCTCAAAATCATATGCGCTGATTTTTTCCTATTTTTCAGTGATTTCAACAAAACCGACCCGAAAGGGAGGAAAAAATGGGCATAGCTTGCTTTACCACGACAGGACCGTTTCGTCACGATGCATTTGACACAAACGCATTTGCCACGAACGCATTCGCTCTATAGTAATGATGGAGCGAAATTGAAATTACTCATTCCGCCTCATTTTTTATGTGCGGAATTTCGTTCCGTATTCCGCATTTTTTTGGCGGTACAGAACGGAATTTTTCCGTTTTACTTCCGCTATTTGTCATTTTTTATTGAAACAATGAATATTTTTTCAAAAATTTTCATGCTAACAAATACCCTCCTAAAATCCCAAAAATTTTTTATTTTTAAATATAAACAATCTTATAATATTAAACGAGAAATGTCTGTTTGTGTCACTGAATTTTGTAATCTTAAGTGCAGTCCCGTTACGACTTAGATTTTTGGAAAGAGCTCAGTGAGAGAAATAAAACGACACCAAAATCATGGGGGTACCTGGAAAAATTAAAAAATTCAATTTTTTATTTTGCTTTTTCAACTTATGTTTTGTCAGAAGTGAATACGATATTGCTTTCATGGCGCAGTTGGTAAATCGTTAGTTTAGCAGTCGGAAAGGCGTTGGTTCGGTCCCCGCTGAAATACTTTTGCTTTTTCATTAAATGTTTTTTTGAAAAAATATTTATTTATTTGTGCACTAAAATGTTCCAATTTTACTCAGGGGTTTTCGATTATGGGAAACACGATTCCGGTAGAATTTTCAAGTTTTGACTTAAATGGGCAACCCTACTCGTGAGAAAACCCGTAAAATTAGTCAAAATTCGAATTTTCAACTTTTCTCGAAAATTAACTATTAACTTTTTACAATTTGTTTTTTAAAAATTTCCTGGTGATGGCAGCTCGAAAATCACGTCGAGCTTTTCCAGGGCAAAAATCGGATAAGGGATTACGAAATCAATTTTTAACGTAAATTTCCCGATTTTTATGCATTTGTTCAATTTTCACTTCTTACATGAAGTCAAACCCGATAAATAACACCAGGAATCGATTCTCCGACCCGACAAACCCCCATGGGCGTGATTTTTTTAATTTTTGTATTCACGAGTCTTTCGACATGGGGAACTGAATTGAAGGAATTTTTGATTTTGATCATTGGAAGTTACCCCAAGGAGGGGTATAAGCCATAAACAGGTTTCATAATGAAAATCGCTTAAATCAGTATCAGGGAATTTTTCCATTCCTCAAAAATGTGCACAATCGATCCTTCGCCTAGAAAAACTCCTGAACATCCGTTTTCCGACGAAATTCCGAATTTTTGTTCATTTTCTCTTCAATACACCCACCACTTTCCCTGAATCAAGGAAGCATTTTCACGGCTTGTCAATGCGCGCAATCGATTTCCCGCATGGAAAAGTACCCAGGTGGATAATTTTTATAAAGTTTAGATGGAATCTGCAAAAGCTGGTTACTTTCCAATACATTTGAATAAGACTAAAAGGCAGGTTTTCTTTCCTCCAAGTTTTTTAGATATATACAAAATATACAAAATTATATTGATCGTTATAGTTTAATAATATTTTTAGAGAAAAGGGCGGTTTTCTCATTAACAAACGATTGACAATATCAATTTATTTCGATTTCGTTAACACCGAGAATTCTATTCGATAGTTATTAATCACTTCTCTTCGGCGAACAATGAGACATATTTGTCTATTCTCGAAAATCCGAAAATGTTTGATTTTCGCCTCAATACACCGATTTATTCCCTGAATCAGGGCCAAGAAAGCGTTTTCACCGTTCGAGAGTGCGCACAATTGATTCTCCGCAAAGAATAAAAATGGTCAGTTTATAAAAAAAATTTTCTCTTGAAGTAGTCCATAATTTATACCCCCTTTAAATGAATTTATTTTTTTAATCTTAAACTTTATATTCCAATCACAATGATTTTACACAGAATGAAATCGATTCCATTTGATCACAAGGAGGTTGATCCAAATCTGATGCAATTATACTGCTCATATTGGTTACCTCTCCATATGTCATTTCAATCACCAAAGCATAAGACTCTGTTTCATGTAGCACACAACTACGCTTAAGATACTGATTAGTAAATTTATAGAAGGTGTTATGAACTTCTTTTGTTTCGAGGCTATATTTTACATGAAGTTGAGTGTTATTTAAAAATGTTTTTACAGCATCCAAAATACTATCATTATAGAATGAGTATTCATAGGTTAGAAGTTCGAACTTTCCAACTAAAGAAATGGGTTTTTGATGCTTATGATATAGCTAAAAATTGTTTATCAATAGTAAATTATTTGCATACCTCAAACCATTGCCGGATAAAATTTCCATAATCTGTAACTGAAGTCTCAAAATCAAGATCAAATTCAAAAACGATAGTCACTCTGTTAGCTCCATTTAATTTGCTATTACAAGTGAAATTCAATACTTCGTCATTTTCTTTAAATTCCAACCATCCAAAGCTAATTTCTTTCGGTGTCGACGGCAATTGTACAATTTCGGGATTCGCACAGACTTCTCTTATGTATGAATCATCCAAAAAACCGAGATAAAATTCATCGACTATGATGCAATTATCTAAAATAATTAAAATCATACTGTTTTTATACAAAATATAGACAAAACCGAGAACCGCTCGATATAGTTGATTCGAGAAGAGTCGACCCTACGTCCCAGAACAAATTTTCGAGTCCTAGTCTAATCCCAGAGGCCGGTTTCCTTCTCACCAGAGCTCGAGCCCAGGGCCAATCTCCTATCCATAGATCCGATCCTGGACCAACCATGGCCGATTACTCAAAGTCGATCTCCCTCCCAGGGCCAACAATTTTCAAATATATTGAAGCTTTTTCAAGCTTCAATACACAGATCCATTCCCCGATCAGGGGTTTTCCCGAAATCATGCAAATTTTTTCACGGCTTGGGGCTGGGTACTCGATTCTAGGTAGTGTGCTCAGCCCTGGATGCTAAAATATTTAGTTCGGGTGGATCTTATATTTCGAAGTATTTAAAAATCCCTTACCAATAATTTCAGCCAGTTTTGAGTTAAATCTTTTTATCCAAAAGAGTTGTCCAATTCTTCCGCGAAATCTAACTCCAGTTTTCGTTGTAACAAATTTCACCAAATTCAATATATTACCCAAACGATCCTCTGAATCACAATCGTTAATTTCAATAGAATCAAAAATGACATCATTCAAATTTGTGAATACTTCATCGACGGTCAGTTGCGAATACCGAGATGGCACATTTCCCTCGATTTTGGTTAAGTTTGTCCCATCAAAGTTAATTAAATAGCTTTGGAGATCTCTGTCAAGATCTTTTTCAAAATAAATTTGATTGGCCTTAAAATCTAAGCGAGCAAATTGTCGAAGAGGCAAAATATTTTTGTGACAAATGATGACGTTGTTCCAAAGTTTGTTAACGAGTTGAATTCTTTCAATTTGATCTTTGTTCAAGAAAGAAAATAAGTTACAGATGATTTCAGGCGTAGTAGTCATGTTGAATGCCAGTTCTTACTTCTAAAAAATTTAGAGTTTATTAAATTAACAACAATTTTGATGGGATCGTAATCAAAAATAATTGATGCTGGCAAAATTTTTCATGTAATTTTAAGGGAGATTTAACCACTTTTTTGATTCGATAAAATTTTTAAAAAATAACAATTTCGACCCGGTGGGGATCAAACGAAAGACGAGTGAACGTATGCTGTACAAAGTGTAAAAATTGCGCATCAAATTTTGGTAAGTTTACACGGCGAGTGAAGGTTTGCCATTAAAGTGTAAAAACATATAATCATCATGTGAATTAGAAATTGACCATCATTACTAAAACACGTTTTATGAATTTGATAAAAAAAACCTAGGAAATTATTGCACTACAAATTTTCACTCGCCTTGTTTACTTGATTTTTTAAACGCGTTGTGCAAGAAATTATAACACAATAGCACAAAGTTCACATTGGGGAATACATGAAAAATTATTGTTGAACGCCCAATTTTCACTCCAACTTGGCTTCAAAGAACTTTTGTTATAGTTAGTTTAGACGAGATAAAAATTTTAACAAAAAATATGATCTCAATTAAAATTGATTATTTCGTGTGTGTTTGATTTCGAAATAGCTAGTCAATCAATGATCGTGATTTTCAATTCCATTTTTTCCCAATAATACTTTTATAGTCAAGAAAATATTTGTGATAGACGCCTATCAACTAGAGTCAGCATCGATGCGATGAAATGAAATGGGAAGAATGGTAATAAAAAAAGGACAATGCTTCGTTAATCATGACCGCTTGTTTGGTTGATGATAAAAAAAACAGGCAACGACGACGATTGTAGAGACGCAAGAAAACTTAGATATAAAGTAAGCGAGACGAAGCTTATTCTATGAAGTGAATCATATATATTCGAATGCCAATTATCTTAGTAACTTTTTTATTTATTTTAGTAACTTTTTTAATTATTTTAGTAACTTTTTTCGGTACTTATGCACTATCCCCCAAGGCTGAAAAAAAGGCTTAGACTTTGGTTTATGATTAGGCTTTGGCCTTAGGCTTAACCTAAGCCTAAGGCCTAAGCCTAAGGCCTAATCCTAAGCCTAATCCTAAGGCCTAATCCTAAGGCCTAATCCTAGGCCTAAGCCTAGGCCTAAGCCTAAGGCCTAATCCTAAGGCCTCAGCCTAATCATAAACCAAAGTCTAAGCCTATTTTCAGCCTAGGGAGATGGTGCATAATCCTAAGGCTGAGGCCTTAGGATTAGGCCTTAGGCTTAGGCTTAGGCCTAGGATTAGGCCTTAGGATTAGGCCTTAGGATTAGGCCTTAGGATTAGGCCTTAGGATTAGGCTTAGGATTAGGCCTTAGGCTTAGGCCTTAGGCTTAGGTTAAGCCTAAGGCCTCAGCCTAATCATAAACCAAAGTCTAAGCCTATTTTCAGCCTAGGGGGATGGTGCATAAGTACCGAAAAAAGTTACTAAAATAATTTAAAAAGTTACTAAAATAAAAGTTACTAGAATAAATAAAAAAGTTACTAAAATAAATAAAAAAGCTACTAAAATAATAATATTTCTATATATTCTACTTCGGATTGACTTCTCATGCTTTTTATTGCATAATGTTTTGAATCTCTTTAATAAACTAATTGTTTAGATATTGAATTTTTTAAAATTTAGTTCATTTATAATGCAATTTTCATTATATATATTAACAGAAGCTTGAGAGGGTGGGGAGTAGTTGAGTTAAACGTAAGCATACAGTTGAACCTCGACTTAGTGACCTTGATCCTTTTATCTTAGGACACAACCTAAAATAAAAGGATCAAACCAAAGTGCTCTCTAAAAAAGTGTTTTTAAAACACGATTTCAGCGGCTTCAAAGGGCTTTGTTTTGGATTTCTTCCTCCTTCAATAGCTTGTATAGTTTTGCCTCGTTCTTTAATACTCGAATGATCATCGATTTTGGTCGCTTAAATTCGTGCGCCAACAAATGATTGTTTCTATTTTTGCCGCTTCTTCAATGACCAGAGCTTTTTTTCGAGACCAAGGCTTCTTCTTTTGTATTTGGATTCCATTTTTTCAAAATTGAGACAAATGTGCCATCTCGGTATTCGCAACTGACCGTCGATGAAGTGTTGACAAATTTGAATGCTGTCGTTTTTGGTTATATCGAAGATTGTTATTTAGAGTATCGTCAGGATTATTTATTGAAGTTGGTAAAAATTATTACAACGAAAATTGGAGGTAGATTTCGCGGAAAATTTGGAAGTTGCTCTAAGGGAAGATTTGGCTCAATACTGGATGAAATTTTTGGTAAAGATTTTTAAATACTGCAAGATATAAGATCCACTCGAGCTAAATATTTTAGCACACAGGCCCAAGCAGCCGACTTAGAATCGAGCACCCGGCCACGAGCCTGATCCGTGAAAAAAATTCCTGATTCAGGGGACCATTAGGAAAACATTTAAATTTTTTCAGGAATGAGGAGAACTACCCCGGGTTCCCTCCCCCTAAATACACCACCGGTGATAAGCATTATTTTTGCGAGTAATCGCCATATCTCTGTAATTATAAAATTTTAGAAAAGATATTGTATATTTTTGTAGATTTGATTGTGCTCTACCAAATGCAAAAGGAATTATATATTAATATTCATCTACACCAATGATATTATTCGTGTAACTTTAAATATTGAATAAAATTTCTTTTAACTCAACAAATATATTCAAATCACAATGATTTTACACAGAATGAAATCTTTGTCATTTGATCACATGGTGGTTGATTCAAATTTGATGCATTTATACCGCTCATATCGGCTACCTTCAAATATTCCATTTCAATCACCAAAGCATAAGAATCCGTTTCATGTAGCACGCAACGACGATTAACATACTGATTAAAATATAAAAATCCATTACGTTCTTTTATTTCGAGGCTATATTTTACACGAAGTTGAGTGTTGTTTAAAATAGCTTTTAGAGCATCAAAAACAATATCGACTAAGTGAGCATAGGTACTAAATTCGAACTTTCCAACTAAAGAAATGGGGTTTTTATGCGTACGATATAGCTAAAAAATTTTTATAAATAGTAAATTATTTGCATACCTCAAACCATTGCCTGATAAAATTTCCATAATTTGTTTTTGAAGTCTCGAATTCGATATTCACTCGGTTAGCTCCGGTTAGCTCTTTTAATTTGCCATTACATGTGAAATTCAATACTTCTTCATTTTCTTTAAATTCCAAATTTCTAAGACTAATTTCTTTCGGTGTCAACGGCAATTGTACACTTTCGAGATTTGCACAGAGTTCTCTTATGTATGAATCATGATACGAATCATAGAGAGTCAATACATCGACTATAATGTAATTATCTAAAATAATTAAAATACTGTTTTTATACAAAATATGGGCAAAACCGAATCGTTAGGATACATTTGATTCGAGAAGGGTCAACCTTGCGCTCAAAACAAATTTCCGAGTCCTAGGGCCTAACTCCCATCCCAGAGGTAGATTTCCACCTCGCCAAAGCTCGTTCCCAGGAAAAAATTAGACATTTTTTCGTCACTTTTTTCATGTGATGTAAACGCGCCTTTCCTTCCCAGGACCAATCATCAGTCCCAGGGCAGAACTACTATCCCAACGCCGAGCACCAAAGCCAACCCTAAGTCCCATCGTCACCATAAGCCGACCCTCTTCCCATGGCCAATCGTCAGCTCCAGTCCGATCCATTACTCTGATGCCGATAAAATCCCAGAGATGATTTTAGCATAAAAACAAAGCAGCTATCGATTTTCGCTTCAATACACAGACCTATTCCACGATTAGGAGCTTTCCCAAGAACAGATAAATTTTTTCACTGATAGACTCGAGTGTTCGGTTCGAGGTCGGGGTGATCGGCCCTGGGAGTTAAAATATTTAACTCGGATCTTATATCTTGCAATATTTAAAAATTCCTTACCAAAAATTTCATCCAGTTTTGAGCATAATCTTCCCCAGCTTAAAACTCCCTCTCTTCCATGACATTTACCTCCAGTTTTCGTTGTAATAAGTTTCATCATATTCAAAAAATAATCCAGAAGATCCTCTGAATTAATACCATCAAGTTCCTCTGAATCCTCTGAATTAATACTGTCAAGTTCCTCTGAATCCTCTGAATAAATACTTTCAAGTATAATAATTTTATAAACGACATTATTCAAATTTGTCAATACTTCATCAACGGTCAATTGTGAATATCGAGACACAGATGGTACCTCGATTTTGCTTAAGTTTGTCCCATCAAATTTAATTTTATAGCTAATGAGATACCAGTCTTCTTCTTCGGACCAATCTTCTTCTGATGCATAAAGACAAATTTCATTTGGACTGAGATCTAAGCGAAAAAATTGTCGAAGAGGCAGAATATTTTTGTGACGAATGATGACGCTGTTCCAAAAATGGTTAACTAATTGAATTCTTTCAATTTTATCTTTGTCCAAGAAAGAAAATATATCGCAGATGATTTCAGGCGTAGCAATCATTTCGAATGCCGATTCATACTTCTAAAAAAGTTGGAATTTATTAACTTACAAGGAACGTTTCAGACTTATAAAATCGATTTTTGTTCTGGAGATTGTTTTTCTTGTAGACCGACCCCGTGTTTATTATTAAATTGTTGGAGATCTTGGTGCGTTTTGCTTCCCCTCTGATATAGAGCCCTTTGACATCGAAAAGTAGCGTTTATGAAGGAGATTAGAGAGTCAAAAAACACCTTTATAGGACATATTTTTTCGCAAAAAACTTCATATTTCACCATTTTTGACTTTGCTCGACAAATTCCCATCGTTTTTAGTAGAGTTCGCCGAACCGATGATTTTTCAGAATTTCAATTAAGAAAAAATAATATTTCTTTAACCCTGGGGACCGGTTCTCCCCCGGTTCGGCCCCTGAATTGGGCTGAATTTTATGAAAAACTTGGAGAACCGGTATTTGGGTTTAAAAAATATGGACCGAACCGGTCCGAACCGATAAAAATCGCTAAAAA
>OZJO01014153.1:0-10384 GCA_900406225.1 Acrobeloides nanus | reverse complement strand
GTACGGGCTAACTTTTGTTCTGCAATAGCTTTTTTTTAATCGAATCAGAATTCTGTCCTGATTCTAAAAAAGTATGTCCCGACTCTGGGAAAACTTATCTATGGGGTCTATGGAACACCCTACCCCTCAAAGGGACCAAAAATCAAAAATTCAAATTTTCAAAAAGTGCACCAAATTGGCTGATTTTGTGTACTTTGGGGGTTTTCGGATATGAGGAAAATCCGAAAGTCTCGATTCTTGAAAAAATCATTTAAGAGCTTAAAGGACCACAGTTGCACAGATCCCGGTCAAAATTTTTGTTTTTATGACCCACCCCTCCTCACAGTTTGGCGACCTTTTTTTAGACCTTCTAAAAAAAATCGGTTCTCGGCGCCGGGGACTGATGACCTACTCCCCCCCCCTCTTCCGCCCCCATGACCTACCCCTTCCCCACCTCATGACCCACCCCCTCACCGGTCGAATTCTACCGGGGGTACCGGGGTTGTGTAACTGTGTACAAGACAGCCCCCACCGGGGTCTGAAAATTGATTTTTCAAAAAGTTCTCCAAATCGGCTGATTTTTTTGACTCGGGCTTTTGGGTATAGATAACACAAATCCGAAGAAATTTTTTATTTTTGATATCAGGGGTACCCTACGCGAAGGGGGACCCGCAAAAGTAATGCAGTGAAACCTCGATTTAGCGCTCCCCCCCCCATTAAAACTCGATTTAGCACACCCTGAAAAGGCATGTGCGTTCTGTAGTAGAGTCTTCTCCACACACGGCATGAATATTTCGAGCGGCTTGAGCAGCAGTAGTTCCACAAGCATACTTATGATAAATTATGTGCATTATATGGTTTATGGGAAGTTGATATTAGAAGAAATGTAGTGAAACCACGATGTGTAGTCAAGTTTAACAAAAATAAAAAGCAAGATAAGATATTTCGTCAACATGCAGTAACTGTGCATCAGCTCTGATAACATATGTAAACAACCTGCATATATCAGTCAGACGATGCAAAAACATAAACAAAAAAATCCCAAAAGGACTTTTGCACTAACCTAATATAAATTGTGATATTTTTTAAAGGGGGGACAAGGTCGGTCATGTTCCATTTAGCGAAAGCGGCAAGAACTTTTACCACACTCTGTATATTTTTCCTTATTACTTTAAGTTAGGTTTTTGAAAAATCAAATTTTTGTTTGGAAAACTACAGGGTGCTCCAAAAAGAGCAAATTTGCGATTTTTCACATTTTTTACAAGGGGGTTTTTCTATGCAATGAATCGATGCACACATTGCCGAACCTTGAAAACGCTTCCCTGACCCTGATTCAGTGAAGAGATTTGTGTATTGAAGCGAAATTAGGCTAATAGGGAAGCGTTTTCAAGGATCGGCAATGCACACAATAAATTTCTCGCATAGAAAACCCCCATATAGAGTTATTTTGGTGTAAAACTTGAAAAATCGCAAAATTGCCCTTTGTGGGGGCATCCTGTATAAATAACGATTTTCTTCCTCGAAAAATCAATTTTATACACGTCAATAAATTCTTTGTTATAAGAAAAATTGGAAAGAAAAGCCGATTAACACCTACTAGACTTTTATCAATAATTTAGAACCAATGTTTACATGTTAATAAATTGAAAGATGCATCATAGGGAAATGAAACCATTTGTAATATCAGGTATGTAAGTTAATCACTCGCTGTCATAACCTTTTTTTCTAAACATAACAAGAAGACCGAGCGCCTTCAGCGTTCAGTCTTCTGTATTTCTTCCGAGTGAGGTCAGTACGAGTTCGATCTTCGGTCTCGCTTATGAGTGCAGTCAGCACACATGTACAAACCTCCTCAAACCCGACCCAATATGGGAGCGCCACATGCTAACAAAAAATGGGCTCGTGCCAGCGTCGTAATGTTGGTCCAGGTTTGGGGGCAGTTTTCTATAAATTTTCAGATTTAGGGGAAGGGGAAATTTTGGAAAATTTTCGATTTTCTTCCTTGAAATATCAAATTTTTGTTATAAATCATTTGAATATGTTTTTAGTATTTTCTTGTGATAATTAGTCAAAATTTATTTGTGTGCCTTATTTCTGAAACAAATATGGTGAAAGATCGTCTGCAAGAATTTCAAGTATATATTTAATAATGCAGTTTCATTTTTCAGTTCTAATTTTAAGAGAAAATCAATGATGATTAATAACACTCAAGCTGATGACCGTCTTGAAAGAAAACTGTTTCATACTCAGTCTTTTCCTTCCGAAAGCACATTATTTTTAAATGAAGAACACTGGGAAGATGTTGAAGCTGTAAGTAGTTTTTTAATAATAAAAAAGAGTAGGACTTTTTTCGATCGTTTTTTTCATTTTTTTTATTTCGGGGGGAGGGGAATTTCCCGGATTGACCCCCCCCCCCTCCCTACTCGCTACGTACTTGTCAATGAGATAAGGGGGACATATCCCAAGTGGTTCAGGGAGAAGGATCGGCTAGGAGGGTGAATTCCTAGATGGGAAAAAATCTCTAACCCTTTTGATTAAGACTTTTTTTAAATTTTGGTCCACTAGGGGGCACCTACCCTCTTGCCTATGTCACTGTAAGTCCCCCTACTAAAGAGGAAGATTGAAAAAAATTTTCTAATGACTTTTTATATTTTTGCTCAACAATTTAAAAAAATGTTCAACTATGTCCCCAAAAGAGAAATTCTGCCTACGGCTCTGGAAAAGAATTTCATTCATATAAAAGATTCTTTTAGTTTTTGGAACAGATTAAAAATTTGCACAGCAAGATGGATGAAATGAAAGAGTATTTGAAGGATATGAGAGAAATTCATGAAATTGTATTAAAATCACCATTTGCCGATCCAAGTAGATAATTCTTCAACATTTTACTACAACCTTTTTAGCATTGAGTAAAAAGCTTAATTTTGAGGTTGAATCATTTAAATCACATTCATATTCGATAAACAATGTATTAAAAGGTATTATCATTTATAGTAAAACCTTGTAAAACATTTTTAAAGCACTGAATCATGATATAAAATACTTAGTCGAATCCGAAGCAAATTTTAGAATAAAGAAAAACCATGTAAGGATACTCCTGGGCATACGTGTACAACACCCAAGAAAATTTTGACATTCTGTGAGTGGGCCCTTGGTTCCCTTTATGTTTATTTTTTAAATTTTCCAAAATTTCGGGCAAAAACATAAGAGGGGAACCATTAGGAAAATGGTTCATTTTTTCGGGGAAACCCTTATGTATAGGGATTTTTTTAAATTTTGGCTTTGGGGGAGGGGGCACCTGCCTCCCTATCACCCCCTTGCCTACGCCACTGCTTCCGAGTGTAATTTAAAATTTTTAGATGATGACTACAAATCACAAATTTCATAATTTGATGGTAGAATTTAACAATGAACAAGTCATATACCGTGAAAAGTCTCAGCAAAGGATTCGATCATATCTCCAAATCTGTAAGTCGATGATACAAGGTTTGAAATGTTATTATGGTTTAGCTATTGATTTTTGCAATATAAAAAGCAAAATGAAGCTGAAATCTTGAGTTCAATAGGATGTGGATTTGAATATAATATTGTGCATACATGAAAAAGGGTATGGAAGTCACACCCTATTCGTTGTAAGGGGTCAAAAATCTTGAAAAAACATAAGGGTCTCCTCTTACGATAAATAGCACTTCGTAATTCGAGTTTTGTAAAAGTTATAAAAGGACTTCGTACGAAGTGGTCGTTTTTCATGACTTTTAAAGACTTCGTACAAAGTGATCGTTTTTAATGACTTCGTATCAAGTGATCGTTTAAGCCGCCACCCTGGGTCTGGTCCCGGCAAAAACTTGTGTAATTTATATAAACGAGGTACTCGCTAAGCCGCCACCTTAGGCCCAGGGTGGTGGCTTATCGAGAGTCGATTGTACTTTTCTCAATATAAAGTTCAAAAACGTTGAAAATTACAAATATTAACAAAATTATTAGAAAGTATAGGAGGTGGTCTCGCACATTTTAAGGAGGATGGGATGGGTCACACACAATGGCAGTTCTAGGATTTCATTTTGGTGGGGCAAAATTTTTTATCCAAAATTATTTTAATTTTAGCTGGTGTTGAAATGGATAATGATGCGATTGAAGAGGCTATTAAAAATGGTCATATTTTTGATATGGTCTCGGTAGATCTCTCTTTATTTCAATTTTTAAAACAACTTTATAGATATTTATGGCAGAACGAAATAAGACAGATATTTTTGAAGATATAAAATCACGGCATGCAGATATTTTGAAACTTGAAGCAAGTATTAAAGAACTTCATGAAATTTTTCAAGATTTGAGTATGCTAGTTGAAAACCAGGTTATCTCTGCTGTTTAAAGCGATATAATTTACGCTTTTAAAGGGAGAAATTTTGAATAATATTGAAGAGAACATCAATTCTGCCAATTATTATGTACATATTGGTAAAAAAAATGTCGTAACTGCCAAGAAAATTCGAGATAGAAATATCAAGGTAAGCTTTAGAATTTTAAATTTGGATCTTGCATTATTAGAAAAAAGTTGCTGCGGCTATATGCTCAATTATTCTTATAATTATTTTATTTGTTCTTGGTGCTGCAGTGTTTTACTTCTACCTATCGGACGTATGTTGTTAATTTGGAATCTAGATATTTCTAACTTGAAAGAAATGCCTCTTTTATGCCATTGCTTCATGGCTCCTGAAAATTGGGAAAAGTGTTTCTATCCGAGCACTATATAGTAAAATACACTTCAGAGTGATATTTAGGGCCTAAAAACATATCTACCGTTTTTCCTAAAATGTGAAAAATTGCGTTTTTAGGACCCGGTGTGCCCTGGTTCAAGCTCCTGACCAAACTTTTTGCATATTTTAATTTTTCGCCACAAAAACTCTTGAGTACCCTGCAGGATCAAAAGACATCTACCATCGGTTTTAAGGATACCTCAGTCATTTTAAATGCCTTTTCGATAATTAAAAAAAAATACTCCACATTTCGAGCTCTACAAGAATCCGAACAAATTTTTGTCTCGCAACCCTTCTAATGTCCTTAAAAACACCATTCGAAACTTCAAGCTAGGAATAAAAGACCTCAAATTTTTTAAAGATTCTGAAAGAGCATGACCGATTTTATTTACTTACAAAAAATCATGAAAAATGGATTTATACTTGTTTTTTTATTTGTAAAAAATTATGTGAAATAATAAACAATTTTAAAGTTTCGTTCGAATGGCTAAAATGATTCAGTGGTAATGCTTTCAGCTTTGATTCCAAAGGTAGTGGGATCAGCTCCCACTTGCGACGAATTGATTTTGCTGCAAAATATCATGTTAATTTTTTGGATGTCTCACTTTTTCGCATACTTTGGTGTGCCGTGGCTAGTGCTGGTGATGCCGAACTCCTTGGCAGCGCGCCAGATCACTATACCATGGCGGTCACTGAATGGCTCGTATTGAATTTCGACCATGTAGTAGTGCTAACCGTAATAGGCTCAAAAACCGAGAATTTTCACATTTTAAAAAAACAGTAGGATATGTTTTTAGGCCCTACATAGCACCCTGAAGTTTATTTCAATATAGATTTCCAGGCTAGAAAGACTTTTCTCGATTTTCAGGAGCCGTGGTTTATATATGGAGCTTTAACTCTTTACATATCAATCTTTTATATTACTTTCTTGATGCCTTAGTATTTTATTTGTACCTCATGCAAACATTTATTAAAATTTGGTATAAAGTTTGTGAAAATTGACTTGTTTTTGTATCGACATCATCCATTCGTTTTGCTTTGCTATAACTTTCTCATGAAAGTTATGAGTTTTAAATGTGACTCATAAATATTCATCGAAAGTAAAATTATACAGTTTAACAAATTCTTAGTCATGTTGTGAAGACAAAACTGACTAGACTAGTTGGGTGGCGTTTTGATCCGTCATGATCATTATGTTAAAATATATAATTATTGGATCTTTATTTTTTCTAATTACTATATTATTTGGTAGTAGACATTTTGATTCAAAATGTGCATATAAGACTATTAGGCAAAATCAATTTGATAAGAAAATTCTTCTAGTAGACGAATCTGTACTAAAACTTATAAAACAAGATTCTAATACCAGTTTGGATGTGCTAAAAAGGAAAATTTTATTTGCTTCGCCTACTATAGTTTCAAATATTCACAATATTTTATTGAACATTCAACTTATTTATATCTTTGATGATCCTGCTAAAGATTACATTATTTTTCGGCATAAAGATACAAAGCGAGCACTTACAAGGTGTGTATTAGAAGTGGAAAAGGCCGGACCTTGGATTTACCCAGCCCGGCTTGGGCCTTCCGAATGAAGTCACAATAGAGTAAAAAAAGAAGGGCCGAATCTAGGCTCTGTAATGGCTCGGGAAGCTCAGGAGCTTTAGGGCATTCAAGGGTCATCCAGTGGCTTAAGCAGAAGGGTCGGCTAGGGGGAAGGGGTGGGGAGGGTCACTTCCCCCAAAAGGCTGATTTTTCTCAAAAAACATAAGGTAGTAAAAAATCGTAGAGAGGGGTCATTTCAGGTCACAATTTTTGGGTAACAGCTTTGTAAAACACCACTTTCACGTTTTTTAAGTACCCTTATGTGTAGGGATTTTTTAAAATTTTGGCCCACTAAGGGACGCCTTCCCCTCCTTGCCTATGCCACTGGTACGATCCCTCGGCTCAATCTGGGCCGGCCCACGGACGTGGCTAGGTTTGGATTTAGGGGGAAGGGGGCTTATCTATGTAACTTAGGCCCTTGCCTTTTTGGACTCTCGGGTCGATCGTTGCCCGTTGTTTTCCACCCCTACTGTGTATTTTTTCCCTTGTGACACATATTTCATTGATTCCAGATTCGAAACCGTGCCTACCAAAATCAATCTTCATAACAATTCTATTGATGTTCTAATACCAAAAGATATTGATAAATTTTTATGGAGTTGGAAGCATGGCCGATTTTTAGATTGTAAAAAAGTTAATGTGATAGGAAGACATTCTTCAACAAGACAGGTTATTCCATTGACATTTATCAAGAATATGGCATTATTCCGAGATCTCTTAACTAAATATACTGTTACTGGGTTTCTTATGGGTGGATCTCTACTAGGTAAAAAATTCATAACTGGAAACTGGTTCAGGGAATGGAGTGGGTGTATTGAAGCGGAAATCAAATATTTTCGGGTTTTATGAGAAAACCGTCGATTCTTAGGTTTTTCTAGGCGGGGAATCGATTGCGCGCACTCCCGAACAGTGAAAACGCTTCCTTGACTCTGATCCAGGAAAAAAATCGCACTTTTAATGCTTGAAAACCGAAAATACCGATCCCTTTCAAGCATTAAAAGTGCGATTTTTTTTATTTTTTCCCTGAATCAGAGTAAAGGAAGCGTTTTCACGGTTCGGGAGTCTATCAGGATTAGCTTTGTATTTCTGGAGAAATCGTCAAAAACAAAAAATTTCGAAATGTCAAGTTTCGAAATATCAAACGACCGTAAAAATGGGAATTCTTGAAAAAACCTTGGCCCCAGGTTTACGCCTCTATTCATTCCTCTCCTTCTTCTGGATACAACACTGACTACTTTTTTTATTTTAGGCTGGTACCGAGAATGCTCTATTATACCTCATACCACTGATATAGATTTTGGCATGTTATCTGAAAAACATTCTGAACCTCTTATTGAAGATCTAAAAACTTCCTCAGATTTTACATTATATTGGAAGTTAGGCATGGTCGGTTGTTCTCAAATTTTTTTAAACCCCAAATTTAGCCAAATGATTCTATGGAGCTTAGTGTTTATAAAGATAATATCAAAATGGATTTATTTTATGTGTATAAAGACAAAGTAAGAGGTGGTTCCTATGTAGCCGGAATGCTTGTTGCAGAACGACAAAAACTGAGATGGAACTATCCAAGAATAAAAGAAATCTGTACAGGAGATTTATTAGACCATTTAATGTATTTGCCATGTAATATTGATAAAGTTATTGAGGTATGAAAATATTTGTTTAAAGATAATGTTGTAAAAGTTTTTTAGGCAGATTACGGTAAGGAGTGGGCAAAAGATTTTGATACATCAAAATTTGAGTGGAACAAATCCCACAAAAATTTGGAAAAAGGAGAAGCCATTCCTGCGTCTCAATGGAAATATATGTACCAAAAATTTGTAAATTGGTAACTTGTGTGTGTTATTTACCTATATAAAAAATAAAAGGAAAATATTCTAGAGAAACATTTACGATTAGGCTTTTAAATTTGACAAAAATTTTTATTTTTAACCAATACTAATCTTTTTATACAAACAAATTTCAAATATTAAAATCAAATTTATAATCTCAAAATCAGGAAAATGGAACTTTTGGAGCATAAGCTGGTGGTGGCGCAGAAGCCGATGGGGCATACTGATCATAGCTATAAATAAAAATTCGATATTTTTGAGATCCATAACTCCATCCAGTAGAATGTTCGAAATAAATAAATTTTGTCGGTCTTGGAAGCTCGGGAAAGACTGCATGCGGTCCCGCAATACAAAACCATCTTCCACCGTATTGCGAAAGAAAAGCGCGATTTATATCATCACATATTTTTTGGTCATCGTATAAATATGCACCAGTGTTTTGGCTTTGTCCACCTTTGCCATAATGACGATGTTGTTCAACGACTTGGCTTACAACTCGGATTGCAAACTGGATCATATCGGGTGGCATATTTGATTCTTTTAAGCAAGATTTTGAGTCGAATTGTCCCATTTTGTGAAAACCAAATCTGAAAATTTTACTCAAATGAAACAAAAGTATAAGAATGGTAAAAATTTTAAATAAAGTCCAAAGTTAGCGAAAGGCAAATTTTTCAAAAAAGAAATTGAAAAAATTAAAAATCAGACAGTGCCATCTCATGGAGAGAACAAATCGATATGCGGGCGCATAAACAAATGATTTTATTCTACTGCCTTGCTATTTTTATTTGCTCACTCATCGTTAGTCATATGACTCATAAGAGAAAATTTCTTACGTCATTGTATCTTTTCAAAAATATGTTCAAAAATATACAATGACGTAAAAAATTTCCTTATTTTCTAAGGGTAATTTTACGTTTCTAAGGATAATCTTATGCGATGAATCGATTGCGCGCATTCCCGAACCTATAAAATGCTTCCCTGGCCCTGATTTAGAGAAGTAATTGGGTTTTTGAAAAGCAAAAAACGACAATTTTCTCTTCAAAAATCCAATTTTTCTCTGAATCAAGGCCAAGAAAGTGTTTGCAGGGTTCGGGAATGCGCGCAATGTTTGGTTCCTTAAATGATTTTTCCGGGAAAGTGATGTTCTTTCAAGTTTTTTCCCATGAATTTTAAGTCATAATTGACCTATAAACATCGATTTTAAATGTGGAAATTAAAAGTTATAGGCACTAGGCCTTTGGTTACGGTTATCGGCCTTTGGTTACCATACGATTTTTTTCAATATAAAAGTTTTTCATAAAAATTAATATTCTACAAAATTGTTTCCCATGATCTCAGGAATAACTTTTAGAACATCATTTTTCATGAAAATCCTTTTGTGAAGTCGATAACCAAAGACCGGTAACCAGAGGCCAGTAACCAAAGGCCGGTAACCAAAGACCGGTAACCGTGTTTGGTAACCGTCGCCGTAACCAAAGGCCTAATGCCAAGATATAGCTATTTTATTCGAATTTTCACGATTTTTGGCCAAAAATCGAATTTTTGATCCCATAATATTCTAACTATATCGATTATATTGAGTTATTCAATAAATAACAAGATTTTGCAGATTCAATCGAATCCTTATCAAAATGACTCCATATGGGATTTTTCTATGCGAGGAATCGATTGCGCACATTGCCGAGCCGCAAAAAATTTAATTTTTCCTTTGGGGAACCAATAGGTAAAAAATTTAATTTTTCCTTTGGGGAACCAATAGGTAAAAAATTCGAATTTTCAAAATTTTTTCCAAATTTGCTAATTTTGTACGGAGAGTTTTTCAACATGGAGAACTCGAATTGGAAGGAATTTTTTATTTTGACCACAGGAAGTAGGTACTCTGCCAGGATTATATTTTCTAAAAAGATTTTACAACAAAAATCGGCAATAATAGCAATCGATGCATCGGCAATGGTAGCAATTGATTCCGCACTTAGAGAACTCCTAGACTGTTGTTTTCCGGCTGAAACCCGACCTTTAGTTGATTTTTATTTCAATACGCCTATCATTTTCCTGAATATGGGCCAGGGAAGCATTTTCAAGTTACAGAAATGCGCGCAATCTATTCCTCAATAGAAAAACTCCCGATGGGATCATTTTTTAACAATTCGATGGAATCTGCAAAAGCATGTCATTTACCTATATAAAAAATAAAAGGAAAATATTCTAGAG